>PVJS01034815.1:0-21355 GCA_004027185.1 Glis glis
CAAAAAAAAAAAAAAGAAAGAAAAGGATAGATTGGATCGGAGAGCCTCTCTCTCTGCTAGCTGCCTCTCTTTGCCCCTCTCTGCCGCTCTGCCGCAGCTCCCACACTCGAGAGATGCCCTGCGTTTCCCTTGAACGTGTATCTCTACTTTTCTTGAATTAAACCTCTGTCTTTTATCTGATTGGCGCGTGTTGAATGAAATTCTTTTCGCCATGGAAGCCAAGAACCCACAGTTATTATCATGCTCTCCCCTGACAGACCTAGCCCACCCCCAGGAAAGGGGTGGGCCCCACAACTCAGTGAGACCCTGTTTCAAAATAAAGAATAAAAAATAGGGCTGGAGGTGTAGCTCGGAGGTAGAATGCCTCTGGGTTCAATCCCTGGTACCGCAAAAAAAGAAAAATAAATAAAACTCCATGGTCTCGCCCCACTGTAGTCCTTAGCACCCGACCAGCCCCACTCGCCCCAGGCAGCTTCCTGCTTGCAGTGGGAGGAAGCGGCACTGCACCCCTTCCAGATCCACTTTGAAGACTTGGAAGATTCCCTTGGCACCTGCCCCAGCGTCTACCCCCACCCATCACCACCGTCAGTTTACCCTTTTCAACGTTTCCTATAAAAAGAAAGCCCAGCCTGCCATGGTGGCGCATGCTTGTAATTCCAGTACTTGGAAGGCTGAAACAGAAGGATCGCAAGTTCACGACCAGCCTCAGCTACTTAGTGAGGCCCTCTGAAATTTAGTGAGACCCTGATTCAAAATAAAGAATAAAATAGGGCTGGGGGTGTAGCTCAGAGGTAGAATGCCCCTGGGTTCAATCCCCAGTACCACACACACAAAAAAAAGAAAAAGAGGAAAAGAAAAGAAAGCCCTCTAGTGTTGCCAGGTGCGCTCTCTCCTTCTCTCTCTCTCTCTCTGTCTCTGTCTCTCTCTCTCTCTCTCTTTTAACCTCAGACAGCCTCTCTGTCTCTCTCTTACCAGCCAGCACCTCTGTCAACCTGTCTCTCTACCAATCCCTCTCCTTAACCAATTCGCATTCTCTGAATGTGTATTTCTGTTTTTCCCCTAAATAAACCTGTCAATAGCTCTACTTGTCCTGGAAGTTCTTTCCAGCCCAGGTCCACCGCAGGACACGGACAACATACGTTCACCTCCTTTCCTGCCATTAACATGGCAGCAGAGGAATAAACAAAGGAATTGGTCTACCTGGGAAAGAGAAAGAGGAGCAGACACAAGAAAAGCGACTGAACCCGACTGGAGGATGGAAGGCAGGAGGAGGCCACAGTGCAACCTGAGGGAGGAGAGGAGGGAGACCAACACCCAGCAGGCTGCAGGGGCTCCAGAAGTGAGTGAATCCCGGCAAACAGCAGCTTGATGCGCTACCCAGAGTCCCCACCCGGAACCCCGCACATGCACGCGAGACGATTGTTCTCTAGCAACCACGAAGATCTATGATTACCTAAAAGCCGGGCGTGGTGGCGCACGCTTGTAATCCCAGTACTTGGGAGGCTGAGACTGGAGGATCTGGGTTCGCGGCCAGCCTCAGCTACTTAGTGAGGCCCTCCGCAACTTCGTGAGACCCTGTTTCAAAATAAAGAATAAAAATAGGACAAGGGGTGTAGCCCAGAGGTAGAATGCCCCTGGGTTCAATCCCCAGTACCACCAAAAAAAAAAAAAATACACTAAAAAGTTGGGCGTGGTGGTGTACACCTGAGATGCTGAGACATAAGGATCCCAAGTTCAAGGCCAACCTCAACAACTTAGTGAGACCCTGATTCAAAATAAAAAGGGCAAGCCAGGCATGGTGGCGCATGCTTGTAATCCCAGTACTTGGGAGGCGGAGACCAGAGGATCCGGATTTGCAGCCAGCCTCAGCTACTTAGTGAGGCCCTCCGCAACTTAGTGAGACCCTGTTTCAAAATAAAGAATAAGGCTGGGCGTGGTGGCGCACGCTTGTAATCCCAATACTTTGGGAGGCGGAGACTGGAGGATCTGGGTTCGTGGCCAGCCTCAGCTCTCTCTCTCTCTCTCTCTCCCTGTCTCTCTCTCTCTCTGTCTACCTAGTGAGACCCTCCGCAACTTCGTGAGACCCGGTTCCAAAATAAAGTATAAAAAAAATAGGGCCAGGGATGTAGCTTGGAGGTAGAACGCCCCTGGGCTCAATCCCCAGTACCGCAAAAAAAAAAAAAAAGAATAAAATAGGACTGGGGGTGTAGCTTGGAGGTAAAATGCCCCTGGGTTCAATTCCCAGTACCGCAATAAATAAATAAATAAATAAATAAATAAATAAATAAATAAAAAGGGCAGCCGGGTGTCATGGTGCATGCCTATAATCCCAGTACTTGGAAGGTTGAGACAGGAGGATTGCAGGTTCGAGGTCAGCTTCAGCAACTTAGTAAGACCTTGTTTCAAAATAAAACATAAAATAGGGCTGGGGGTATAACTCAGAGGTAGAATTTCCCTGGGTTCAATCCCTGGTACCACATACACACACACACAAAAGAGCTGGGGGTGTAGCTCAGGGGTAGAGTGCCCCTAGGTTCAACCCTCAGTACCACAAAAATAAATAAATAAAGGGCTGGGGTGTAGCTCAGGGGTACAATGCTCCTGGGTTCAATTGCCAGTATGCCCCCTCCAAAAAAAAAAATTCAAAGACTAACATGTGTGAGACTCAGTGTTCAAACCCCAGCACCACACACACACACACACACACACACACACACACACACACACAAATCAGAGAGGTTTATGAATAGGAGACAAACTGAAGCAGGAGCTCAGGTCACACCCTAACAAGGCCACATGGACTTACCGTAGATCAAGCCTTATTGAAGATCATCTCCAAGCCATAATTTCAACACGCGTGAGGAAATAATGCACCATGAGGAAGAACCAATGCCCCCGAGCTTCAGCAGAGAGAATCATCAGACATACACCATGCCTTGGTTTGGCTGTGGCTTGTCCCCTAGGGAGCTGTATGTCGAAGACTCAGTCTGCAGTGTGACGATGCAGGAGGAGTGAGGGCTTTATTTTGGCAATGGGGATTGAACCCAAGGGCATTCTACCTCTGAACTACATCCATTTATTTATGGTACTGGGGATTGAACTCAGGAACATTTTCCTTCTGAGCTATACCCCCAAATTTTTTTATGTTTTGTTTTGAAACATGGTCTCACTAGATTGCTGAGAGTCTCACTATGTTACTGAGGCTGTCTTTGAACCTGTGATCCTCCTGTCTCAGCCTCCCAAGTACTGGAATTACAAGCATGCATCACCATGCCCAGTTATTTTTATTTTTTGAAACAGGGTCTCACGAGCCGGGCATGGTGGCGCACGCTTGTAATCCCAGTACTTTGGGAGGCGGAGACCGGAGGATCCGGGTTCGCGGCCAGCCTCAGCTCTCTCTCTCTCTCTCTCCCTCCCTCTCTCTCTCTCTCTCTCTCTCTCTCTCTACCTAGTGAGGCCCTCCGCAACTTCGTGAGACCCAGTTTCAAAATAAAGTATAAAAAAATAGGGCCGGGGGTGTAGTGCGGAGGTAGAACGCCCCTGCATTCAATCCCCGGTAGCACAAAAAAACAAAAAAACAGGGTCTCACTAAGTTGTTTTTTTGTGTGTGTGTGTGATACCAGGGATTGAACCCAGGGGTGTTCTACCTCCGAGCTACACCCCCGGCCCTATTTTATACTTTATTTTGAAACCGGGTCTCACAAAATTGCAGAGGGCCTCACTAAGTAGCTGAGGCTAGCTGAGAACCCGGATCCTCTGGTCTCCACCTCCCAAGTACTGGGATTACAAGCGCGTGCCACCATGCCCGGCTTTCACTAAGTTGTTAAGGGTCTCCCTAAGTTGCTGAGGCTGGCCTTGAACCTGAAATCCTCCTGTCTCAGCCTCCTAAATGCTGGGATTATAGGTTTGTGCTATCATGCCCCACTGCAGGTGGGACTGTTGGGAACCTTGTTAGTCATCAGCTTTGAGGTCACCTCGGTCTGACTTGGGAGGGGGCACAAACTGCCCACCCAAGTGGAGATCTCTGCATGCAGACAAATCTCCAAGGACCAAATGAGACTGATAAGGAAAGACCCTGACAACTTCCTTGTTTGCCCTTTCCTTCTATGATATCTGTGACTACCTTGATGTTTTTCCCTGACTCACCCCATGATGGCTTTGCTGTTTCCTGTGAGTAATCATTTTTACAATGTTTTGGTTAAAACTCTTGATAAAAGCAAGACACTAGTGGAAGGCCATGTAGGAGAGATGTATCTCACCTCCCAGTCCCCTCAGCTGCCCTCTTTCTCTAATTATAATAATTTTCTCTACACTGGGCATGGTTGTGCACACTTGTAATCCCAGTACTTGGGAGGCTGAGACAGGAGGATCACAGGTTTGCGGCCAGCCTCAGCAACCTCATGAGGCCATAACTTAGTGAGACCCTGTTTCAAAATAAAAATTAGCCGGGCATGGTGGCACACGCTTGTAATCCCAGTACTTGGGAGGCTGAGACAGGAGGATTGCAGGTTTGAAGCCAGCCTCAGAAATTTAGTGAGGCGCTCAGTAACTTAGTGAGACCCTGTTTCCAAATAAGAAATAAAGTAGGTCTGAGGTTATAACTCAGAGGTAGAAAGCCCCTGGGTTCCATCCTCAGTACCACAAAAAAATAAATAAATAAAATATAAAAATAGGAGCCAGGCATGGTGGTGCATGCTTGTAATCCCAGTACTTGGGAGGCTGAGACAAGAGGATCACAGGTTCGCGGCCAGCCTCAGCTACTTAGTGAGGCCCTCTGCAACTTAGTGGGACCCTGTTTCAAAATAAAGATTAAGCCAGGTGTGGTGGCACACGCTTGTAATCCCAGTACTTGGGAGGCTGAGACTGGAGGATCCGGGTTCGTGGCCAGCCTCAGCTACTTAGTGAGGCCCTCCGCAACTTAGTGACACCCTGTTTCAAAATAAAGAATAAAAAATAGGGCTGGGGGTGGAGCTCAGAGGTAGAATGCCCCTGGGTTCAAACCCCAGTACCGCAAAAAAAAAAAAAGATTAAAAAATAAGAGCTGGGGGTGTAGCCTGGAGGTAGAATGTCCCTGGGTTCAATCCCCAGTACCGCAATAAATGAATAAATAAATAAAAAATAAAAATAGGGCTGGGGGTGTAGCTCAGAGGTAGAATGCCCCTGGGTTTAATCCCCAGTACCACACACACAAAAGAAATAATAATTTTCTCTAAAAATCATCATGACTCTGCTGTCATTCACGTGAGAGACTTCTAATCAAGCAATCAATCTACCAACCTCAACACCATCCACAGCATGGGACCTTTAAGAGGTGGGGCCTAATGGGAGGTCCTGGTCAGGTCAGGTCATGAAGGCATGTATTTGGAAGGAACTAAGGTAGTTCTCCTGGAGAGTCGATTTTGGTCTTTGTATGTTTGACTTTGTGTGTGTATGGGGGGGGGTACTTAGGATTGAACCCAGGGGCATTCTACCTCTGAACTACACCCCCTGCTCATTCTCATTTTTTATATGGAAACGGGGTTTCACTAGGTTTCTGAGAATGTCGCTACGTTATTGAGGCTGGCCTGGAACCTGCAGTCCTCCTGTCTCAACCTCCCAAGTACTGGGATTACAGATGTGTACCACCATGCCCAGCTCTCCAGCCCTTTTCATTATTATTATGTATTTTGAAACAGGGTTTCATTAGGTTGCTGAGGGTCTGACTAATTTTCTGAGGCTGATCTTGAACCTGTGATCCTCCTGTCAGCCTTTCAAATACTGGGATTACAGGCGTGCACCACCACGCCAAGCTTAAGCCTCTTTTCTTTATAAAGATTCTGACTAGCCGGGCGTGGTAGCGCATGCTTGTAATCCCAGTACTTGGGAGGCAGAGACCAGAGGATCTAGGTTCGCGGCCAGCCTCAGCTACTTAGTGAGGCCCTCCGCAACTTCGTGAGACCCAGTTTCAAATAAAGTATAAAAAAAAGTAGGGCTGGGTGTGTAGCTCGGAGGTAAAATGCCCCTGGGTTCAATCCCCGGTATTGCAAAAATAAAAAATAAAGATTCTGACTAACATAGTTTGTTATAGTGATCAAAAGCTATCTGATACATATAAAATAAAAACACAAAAGACAAATCCAAAGCGTGAAAAAGAGTATTAGACTTTGGTCAGGGGAATCCCTTAGAAAGGGCTAAATCTGGTTTGTCAAGGACTGGGAGTATAGATCAGTGATAGAGTGCCTGCCTAGCATGCGTGAGGTCCTGGGTTCCATACACAATACTGCCACCACCAAAAATAGAAAAATAAATAAAAATAAGCCAGGCGTGGTGGCATACGCTTGTAATCCCAGTACTTTGGGAGGCAGAGACCGGAGGATCCGGGTTCGCAGCCAGCCTCAGCTCTCTCTCTCTCTCTCTCTCTCTCTACTTAGTGAGGCCCTCTGCAACTTCGTGAGACCCGGTTTCAAAATAAAGTACAAAAAAATAGGGCCGGGGGTGTAGCGCGGAGGTAGAACGCCCCTGGGTTCAATCCCCGTTACTGCAAAAAAAATAAATAAATAAAATAAATAAATAAATAAATAAATAAATAAATAAATAAAAAAGACCGGTGTGCCAAAAATAACATCAATGAGCATTTATTGGGTCAGAATGGAATCAAAAGACAATGAAGTCAATTTCTGTGCAAACTACTTTATTTATAAAGAAAAATTTCCCCATTTGTTATAAACATAAAACCAGCACTGTTTGAAGGCACTTAACTGGGGAGAGGTGGGCAGGGATCCTGGTAGAAACCAATGTGCTTCACCCAGACCCCAAGGCTCCTGGGAGAGATGGGGTTGGAGGTGACTCCCAGGGAAATGAAGTGGTGTGGTTTCCCATCCCAGGCTGAGATGGAGGGATGGCATGCTGGGGAGGGGCGAGGTTAGCAGTAGGAGTAGGAGGCACTTTGGAAGGGTTCTGGATTTTGCTTTCTTTCTTTCTTTTTTTTTTTTTTTTTTGTGTGTGTGTAGTACTGGAGGTTGAACTCAGGGACATTCTACCTCCAACCCACAACCCCAGACCTATTTTATTTTTTATTTTGAAACAGGGTCTCGCTAAGTTGCTGAGGGCCTAGCTAAATTGCTGAGGCTGGCCTCAAATCTGTGTTCCTCCTGTCTCAGCCTCCCAAGACCTGGGATTACAGGTGTAGGCCACCACGCCCAGCTTTGGAGGGGTTCTGATTTGGCAAATGTCTCTGGGAGTCTCCTGCCCCCAGAGATTCCCAGCCCCACCTCCTGGACCTCCAGTGGCTAAGGCACGTTGCTAAATTTAAGGCTGGGGTTCTTCTCTTCTGGGCTGCTGGGAGAGCAGAGATCAGGTGGTGAGGGCCCCACCCCTGCAGGGCTAGGGTTGCAGGTAAACACAGCAGTAAATAGAAGGGGGCCATCTGGAGCAAAGGCAGGCCTGCTTGCTCTTGTCGCCTGGGAAACATCCTTCTAGCCTGCTAGACTTTATTCCTCTGGGGCTTCACCCTAGGAAAGAGCTGAGAGAAGCAGACCTTCAGTCAGACACCAAGAGCTCCCGCCCCTCATTCTGCTCCCAGCACCCACTCTCAAGGCACCTGCCTCCATCCTCCCAAACCTTCCTGATGGACACCCCCAAAGCACCCTAGACTTTGAGGTTCCTTGTCACCTCCAAACACAATATGAGGCCTACTCAGCAGCCCGCTGATGAACAGTATATTCTGTGTCCCCCAAACTGCCATAAAAGAGGTGCTTGCCTGTCCCTACCACCAAGGCTGGCTGGGTCCCACTTCCACCCACCCCCAAATTAAAAGAATATTCTCTTGCAGAAATATAATGGAACCCTCCATCAGATACCCTATGAGAATTTCCCTCAGTTCTACTAAAAAAACCCCATCTCTCCCATGCTTGTAATATTCAACTCTAACTTTCCCCATCAGTAAGATGGGGTTCTTCCTCACTCCCCCTGGCTAAAATAGACTCTATGAATTCTTTCTCTTTCTCTCTCTCTCTCTCTCTCTCTCTCTTTTTTTTTTTTTGGTACTAGGGATTGAACCCAGGGGCATTCTACCTCCGAGCTACACCCCCAGCCCTATTTTTTAATTTTTACTTTGAAACAGAGTCTCACTAGGTTAATGCCAGTCTCACTACTTGCTGAGGCTGTCCTCGAACCTGTGATCCTCCTGTCTCAGCTTCCCAAATACAGGGATTACAGGCCTCCACCACCATGCCCAGCTCTCTTTCCCTCTTTCGCTTTCTCTCCTTCCATTTTATTTTATTTTTTGTGGTACTGGGGGTAGAAGCCAGTAGCATTCTACCTCTGAGCTACACCCCCAACCCTATTTTATTTTTATTTTTCTGTGGTACTGGAGATTGAACCCAGGGACATTCTATCTCCAAGCTACACCCCCAGCCCATTTTACCTTTTATTTGGAAACAGGGTCTCACCAAGTTGCTGAGAGCCTCACGAAGTTGCCGAGGCTGGCTTTGAACCTGTGATCTTCCTGTCTCAGCCTCCCAAGTACTGGGATTACAGGCATGCGCCACCACACCCAGCTTTTATTTTTTATTTTGAAACAGGGTCTCACTAAATTGCTGGGGCTGGCCTTGAACCTGTGATCCTTCTGTCTCAGCCTCCCAAGTACTGGGATTACAGGAATATACCACCAACCCCAGCTATTTATTTATTATTTATTTATTTATTTATTGGTGCTGGGGTTTGAACCCAGGGGCATTCTACCTCTGAGCTACACCCTAGACCAACTTTTTTTTAATTTGGAAACAGGATCTCGCTAAATTGCTGAGAGCTTGCTAAATTGCTGAGGTTGGCTTCGAACCTGTGATCCTCCTGTCTCAGCCTCCTAAATACTAGGATTATAGGCATGTGCCACCACACCCGGCCATTTCTTTTTTTGCAGTGGTGGGGTTGGAACCCAGAGCCTCGCGCATGCCAGACAAGTGCTCTACCACTGAGCTACACCACTTAGCCTCAAAATAGATTCTTCTTTAACCTCACCATCAATATAATCAAGGATGTTTTTGTGTGTGTGTGTGGTACTGGGGATGGAACCCAGGGGCATTCTACCTCTAAGCTATACCCCCCAGCCCTATTTTTTCTTCTTTATTTTGAAACAGGATCTCACTAAGTTGTGGAGGGCCTAAGTAGCTGAGGCTGGCCACAAACCCGGATCCTCCTGTCTCAGCCTCCCAAGTACTGGGATTATAAACGTGCACCACCACACCGGGCTTGATTTTTTTCTTTTCTTTCCTTCCTTTTTTTTTTTTTTTTTTGTAGCGATGGGGAGGTATCCGAAGTCCTCCACATGCTAAACAGGTATTCCACCACTGAGCCATACCCCCAGGCCAATAACCCCTCCAACGGGCTTTTCCTAGCCTCCTCCCCTGTTAGGGACTCTCCCTAACCAGCCCCCTTCACCCAATATAATGGGCTGCCCCTCTCCCTCCCTCATTTCCCTGTGAGATCTGCCCCGAGCTGCCACCAGGGTATGCCCCATGATATCTCCTCTGGGCTCACCCCGAAGTAGTTACGCGGCACGTAGCCCTCCTGGCCGTGCAGGGTGGCCCACCACCAGTCGGTCTCCTCGGGCCCGTCCCTCCGCAGCACTGTGACAGACTCGCCCTCGCGGAAAGACAGCTCGTCCCCGAACTCGGCGCTGTAGTCCCAGAGCGCGTACACTGCCCCGCTGTGCATCAGCCCCATGCTCTGCTCCACGTCTGAAAGAGGCCACAGTGGGGCGTGAGAGCCAGGCCCAGGGGCCCCCGCTGGCGACACGGAGGGGTGAGCCACCTGTAAAGCTGAGCGTGCCCAGATCTGGGGATGGGAATCAGAGATGGAGAAGGGGTGCCAGGACTGGCAGTCCTTAGGGTTCAAGGACATCAAGCTGGGCCACCCCCTCCACCCAGACAAGGTCAATGGTTCCCATCCCCCTCTTGTACAGTTGAATTCCTGCAGTCCATGGTCCCTAACATCAACCTATGATACAACTGAGCCCCCCAGGTGTGCGGTTGAGACCCCAGGTACAAGCTGCAAGATCCCCCCTGTTTGCCCCTCCCACTCGGGAACCCGGTGATGTGGTCTGGCCCCTAGAAAGACATGTTACAGCCTCAGGTCTCCCTACAAGTGGACCAGTCCCTACACCCCTTCCCAGCAGCATGGCCTGCTACCTGCCAGGCGTGCAGTACTGTAGTACAAAGCCCACCTGCCCAGCCCTGTGCCAGGTAGATAGTAGCGTTGGAACCTCCAACTTCCCTCCCCACAGGCGAGAAAGCAGCTGGGTGTGCAATCTCCACCGCCCCCTCCTCCCCGCAGGCGTCCAGTTTGAATGGCACAGCCTGCGGGGCTCCCCTTCTCCCCAAAGGGGCTGCAGCCCCCCACCCCACTTCCACCTGCCAGGTGGGCTGTCCACCCTCGCCCCCGGCCCCCGTAGGTGGCCCGTCCACCCTTCTCTCCTCCGGGGTGCCGCCACAGCGTTGGTTCAGCACCCACATCCTCCTTCCCCCCCCCCCCCCCCCCCCCCCCCCCCCCCCCCCCCCCCCCCCCCCCCCCCCCCCCCCCCCCCCCCCCCCGGGAGCAGCCCGAGCCCTCCCTGCCCCGCACCTGCCAGGTAGGTGGCGCAGTCGGCGTAGCCCTCCCGGTAGGGGTCGCACTTCTCGATGGCGGTGGCGCCGTCGCTGAGCGTGGTGGCGAAGATGGCGGCGCCGTGCTGAACCAGCGCAGTGCAGATGGCAGTGTCGTTGCACGAAGCCGCGCAGTGCAGCGGCGTCCTAGGCGGGAGAGGGATGCGTGAGAGGGATGCGATGCCGCCCGCAGCGCCGTCCCCACCCGCGGCCCAGGGCTCACCAGCCGTGGCTGTCCGGGGAGTTGACATTGGCGCCCGCGGCGATGAGGAAGTCCACGATGGGGTAGTTGGCGCCGCAGATGGCGTTGTGCAGGGCGGTGATGCCCTCCTCGTTGGGCTGGCTGGGGTCGTTCATCTGGGTGCACCGGGAAGGGAAAGCCTCAGTCTCGAGGCTCGCCGCCCCGCGCGGTCCCCGCACCCGCCACCTCGGGTCCGGCGCCCCTCACCTCCTTCACTGCCTGCTGCACCACTTCCAGCTCCCCGGTGAGCGCCGCGTCCAGGAGCAGCACCAGCGGGTTGAGCCGCGCGCGCCGGGCCTTGCGCGGGGAGCCGGCCTTCCGCAGCACCGAGCGCATCTCCTGCGGGGCAGGGCGGGGACTCAGCGGCTTAGAGGGATTGTTCGCTCAGCATACCCATTACCCAGAGTGGGAAAATAGAGGCTCGAGGACTAGGAGGCAATTGCCCCGGGTCACGCATCTACACTGGAGTAGGGATTCGTACCCAGGGAGGGAAGTCCAGGGTCCTAGTCCAGAGGGGAAGGGTGCCTCGGTTCTCCTAGACTCCCATTCCCCTTAACAGTGTAACTAGTACTCTACCTCCGAGCTACACCCCCAGCCCTAATTTTTATTCTTTATTTTGAAACACTAAGTTGAGGAGGGCCTCACTCAGTAGCTGAGGCTGGCCACGAACCCAGATCCTCTGGTCTCAGCCTCCCAAGTACTGGGATTACAAGCATGTGTCACCACACCCGGCTTATATTCTTTTTTTTTTGAAACAGGGTCTCACTAAGTTGCGGAGGCCTCACTAAGTAAATGAGGCTGGTCGCAAACCTGCGATCCTCCTGTCTCAGTCTCTCAAGTACTGGGATTACAAGCATGTATCACCATGCCGGACTTTTTTTTTTTATACTGGGGCTTGAACCCAGGGGCATTCTACCTCTAAGCTACACCCCCAGCCCTATTTTTGTTGTTGTTGTTTTGAAAAAGGGTCTCACTAGGTTGCTGTGAGTCTCCCTAAATTGCTGAAGCTGGTTTCCAACCTGCGATCCTCCTGTCTCAGCCTCCCAAGTACCGGGATTACAGGCGTGCACCGCCACGTCTGCCTCTCACTTCTTTTCTTTCTTTTTTTTTTTTTTTGCAGTACCGGGGATTGAACCTATGGGCGTTTTACCTCCGAGCTACACCCCCGGCCCTATTTTTTATACTTTATTTTGAAACCTGGTCTCACAAAGTTGTGGAGGGCCTCACAACGTTACAGAGGGCCTCACTAAGTAGCTGAGGCTGACCGCGAACCTGGATCCTCCAGTCTCTGCCTCCCATATCCTTTATTTTGAAACAGAGTCTCACTATGTTGCGGAGGGCCTCACTAAGTAGCTGAGGCTGGCCACGAACCTGGATCCTCTGGTCTCAGCCTCCCAAGTACTGGGATTACAAGTGTGCACACCACACCCAGCTCCAGCACTTTTATAAACTTTATTTTGAGACAGATTCTTGCTAAGTTGCCCAGACTGGCCACAAACTCTTGATCCTCAGGCTTCAACCTCCTGAGTTGCTGAGATTACAGGCAGATGTCACTGTTTCTTATGTGTGTGTGTGTGTATGTGTGTGTGTGTGTATGTGTTACCAGGGGCATTCTACCTCTGAGCTATACCCCCAGCCCTATTTTTTTTAAAACAGGGGCTCACTAAGTAGCTGAGGCTGGCTTCGAGCCTGCCATCCTCCTGTCTCAGCTTCCAAAATACTGGGATCACAGGCATGTGCCACCATGCCCAGCTAGGACTCACTCTTTGTAAGAGGAGAGAGTGGATCCCCAGAGAAAGTAGGCACCAGAGACTGTCTGCTCTCCAGGGAAAGAGACTAGATTCAGGCAGGTTTTCCAGGCCCCAGAATAAGCCCATCATTACACAAAAACTCAAGTCATTTTCAGGTATAAGGCTCTAAGATTCCTGAAGGAATGGTGCTGAAGGACTGGGGTGCAGGTTGTTGGAGAGAAGGGCAAAAGAAGTCTCCACAGCCAGGCATAGTGGCGCACACCTGTAATCCCAATCAATTCTCAGGAGGCTGAGACAGGAGGATCGCAGGTTCGAGGACAGCCTCAGCAAGTAGTGAGACCCTCATCAACCTAGCAAGATCCTGTTTCAAAATAAAAATAAAATAGGGCTGGGAGTGTAGACTCAGAGAACAGTTAGCTGAGCATGGTGGTACATACCTGTAATCCCAGTACTTAGGAGGCTGAGACAGGAGGATCACAGGTTTGAGGCCAGCTCAGCAACCTAGTGAGACCCTATTTCAAAATTAAAAAATAAGCCAGGTGTGGTGGCACACGCTTGTAATCCCAGTACTTAGGAGGCTGAGACCGGAGGATCCGGGTTCACAGCCAGCCTCAGTTACTTAGTGAGGCCCTCTGCAACTTAGTGTGACCCTGTTTCAAAATAAATAAAAAAATAGGGCTGGGGGTATGGCTCAGAGGTAGAATGCCCTGGGTTCAATCCCCAGTACTGCAAAAAAAAAAAAAATCAAACAATTAAATTGGCTGGAAGTGTAGCTCTGGGGTATAATACTCTTGGGTTCAATCCCCAGTACCACACAAAAAAGTCTATTTCATTTAAGCCACCATATTTTGGAGGCTCTTTGTCATAGCACATAGACCCAGTTGCTAGCAAAGACACCCCCATTTCCCCGTTTTACTTACCATGCTCTGTGGCTGTTCCGGTGGGCTGCTCTGGAGTGGGGCTGGGGGTGGTATAGGAGCTGGTGGGGCGGGAGCTGGGGGCCCTGCCCTGGCCTCAGATCCCTCAGTGATGGGGGCCAGCTCGGGCTCAGGCCCCCCAGGTCCTGGGCCACCATGACGATGGAAGAGGCGGCTGATGATCTGCTGGTACTGCTTTTTGTGGGTAGGGGGCAGGGCCACAGCAGGGCTCTGTTCCATGGAGCCCCTGCGTTTGAGGGGCCGAGGAATCTCTGCCAGCACTCGCGCCACCTCCTCCAGCTCGGGCACTGATTGTGCCTCAGGTGGCAGTGCTGGCTGCAGCCTCGTGGGGCTAAGGGGCCGAGTTACAGTGCCTTCATCTGCATCGCCAGCCTCCAGCACCGGTGTCAGCAGCCCCTCCAGTTCTGGCTCGGGCTCCAGCTCAGCCGGGGATTTGAGGATGCCTAGCAGGAACAAGAGCCCTCATCAGAGGATGAGTCCTCAGGAGAACCCCAAGACTCCCCACAACTTCTGGGACCTGAATTTAGCACTTTATTTGCTGTGTGACCTCAGGGCAGTTTCTTGCCCTGTCTGGCCTTTATCTTCCCTGGGCTGGGAATAATATATAATTTTTATACTTTTATTGGTGCATTATAGTCTCTCATCATAATGAAGTTCACAGTGATAGCGACATACATGCACACAGCACTTGGTGGGTTTTCCCCTGGCTCCCTCCCCATCCACCACTTCCCCATACAGGGTACTGAGACTGACATTGGTATTCTCACATAGGTACATAATGTCGATGGAAGTGATTCCTTCATTGATCCTCCCT
This sequence comes from Glis glis, assembly GCA_004027185.1. Classification (NCBI taxonomy): domain Eukaryota; kingdom Metazoa; phylum Chordata; class Mammalia; order Rodentia; family Gliridae; genus Glis; species Glis glis. The sequence goes on from PVJS01034815.1 coordinate 14,364, forward strand.
CTCCCCAATAATATATAATTATACCTCCCATTTATTGAGCACTTAGGATGTGCTGGCATTGTACATGCTCATCTTATTGAATTTTCCCCACTACCTTCTTTTTTGTTTTGTTTTGGTACAGGGGGTAGAACCCAGGGACCTTCTACCTCCAGGCTACACCCCCAGCCCTATTTTATTTTTTTACTTGGAAACAGGGTCTCACTAAGTTGCTGAGGCTGTCCTTGAACCTCGAACCTGTGATCCTCCTGTCTCAGCCTCCCAAGTACTGGGATTACAGATGTGTGCTACCACGCCAGGCCCCCACTACCTTCTGAAGTAGATAAGCTATCATCTCCATATTATGAAAAGGGAATCTGAGTCTCAGAGAGGAGGAGTGAGTTACTCAAAGCCACACAGCTGGCTGACTCTAGAATCTGTATTCCTACCAACCACAAAAGACTTGATCTCTAAGATCCTAAGAAATTCCTCTCTTAAGCCGGGCATGGTGGCACACGCTTGTAATCCCAGTACTTGGGAGGCTGAGACAGGAGGATCTCAGGTTCATGGCCAGCCTCAGCTAATTAGTGAGGCCCTCCACAATTTAGTGAGACCCTGTTTCAAAATAAAGAATAAAAGTAGGGCTAGGGGTGTAGCTTGGAGGTAGAATGCCCCTGGGTTCAATTCCCAGTACCGCAAAAAAAAAAAAAAAAAATTCCTCTCTTAATATCTCAGGCAAAAAACTCCTGCAAGGAGTAGAATGGTCTCTTCTTTCTGTCTTATCTCTTCTAGCAGGGCTTCTAAAAGAGGTGGGAATAATAATAATTACTCTTTTATCTATTATCTCATAATCCCTGTCACAATCCTATAAAGTAGATATTAATCTCTCTTCATGGGTGGGAAAACAGAGGTTCATACAGGTTAGGTAATTTATCCTGAGTCATACAGCAAGTTATTGGTAGAGAGAGGTTTAAGCCCTCTCTGCTTAACTCCACTGATCTCACTGCAAAAAAAACAGTAATAATTATAACTAATACGATAGCTATTGAGGGTTTATTTTAAGGACTCGATTTTTTTTGTGTGTGTGGTACTGGGGATTGAACCCAGGGGCATTCTGCCTCCGAGCTACACCCCCAGACCTATTTTTTGTTCATTTATTTATTCATTTATGTATTTATTTTTGCAGTACCAGGGATTGAACCCAGGGTATTCTACTTCCAAGCTACACCCCCAGCCCTATTTTTTGTTCTTTATTTTGAAACAGGGTCTCACTAAGTTGTGAAGGGCCTCACCAAGTAGCTGAGGCTGTCTTTGAACCTATGATCCTCTTGTCTCAGCCTCCCAAGTACTGGGATTACAAGTGTGCGCCACCACGCCCGACTCCAGTCTTATTTCTAAAATTTTTTTTTGAAACAGGTTCTCACTAGGTTGATGAGAGTCTCACTACTTGACAAGGCTGTCCTCAAACCTGCAATCCTCCTGTCTCAGCCTCCCAAGTACTGGGATTACAGGCCTGCACCACTACACCTGGCTTGATATTGTTATAATACTCTATCCCAACAAAATAGGTTCTATCCTTATTCAGCTTTTACACTCAAGGAAAGTGAGGCTCAGAGAGGTTAAATGACCTGCCTGAGGTCACACAGCGTGGAAGCAGGCAGTCTGGCCTCAGGGTCCATGTTTAACCATTGTGAATCCCTGACTCCTGTGCAAATTCCCAAGCTCATCTGGCCCAGCTCTCTGCAGGGACAGAGGCTGGAAAAATGCTTGGCTGTGAAGCTCCCCCAGCTGGTCTTGTCCCTGACATTTGTCCTTCCTTCACCCCACCCTCTGGGGCCCCCACTGCTCACTCACCTTCGCTCACAGAGGGCCATGTCTGTTGAGGGGCCTGAGGGGCTGGAGTCTGTGGCTGGGCCTGGGGCTGAGGCTGGGGCTGAGGTTGGGGCTGGGGTTGGGGCTGCATTTGGGGCTGGGGGGCAGGATGGGGCTGGGGAGGCATCTTAGGCAGGGGTGCTCGGGAGAAGATGGGGGACCCAGGGAGTGTGGCCCTGCTGGCCCCATGCTCCCAGAAGGCATTCTGTAGCTTGAATATCATGCTGAGGGGGATGGGGCGCTGGCGCGGGGCACTGCGGGGCTGGGGGCTGGAGGGGGGAATGGGAATGCGGCTGACAGGCTGCCAGCTGCGGGGCAAAGTGCCCGATGGCCCCGCCGAGCCCAGCGAGCGGCGGTAGGTGCCCACATCGGAACGCCTGTCGTTGGCCAGAGGGGAGACCTTGTAATTGCGTGGCAGGGTGGCGCTGGTAAGGTTGTCCTGGGGGAGAGAAAGAGAGGAGGGAAGGGAGAAGAGGCTCAGGTATGCAAGGGAAGGAGGGGGAGAGAGAAGGGCAAAAGGTAGACGGGAGAGGAGGAGGTAAGGAAGCCAAGGGAGTGAGGAGGAGGGTCCAGGAGGGATGGAAAGCCAGGATAAAGAAGGAAGAGCAGGGGGAAGGGCACGGAGACCCGGGGCACACCAAGAAGGGGAGACTGGCCCGCTTCCCCTCCCCTAGGTCGCTAGACCCTCACCTTGCCGGTGGCCCCCAGTCCATCCAGGCTGCTCTCTCTCCAGGGCAACAGCTGCAGGCCCGGCGAAGCTGGCCGAGCAAAGACGTCCAGACCTGGGGAGAGGGAACCATTAGACCTTGGGGAGCGCCTCTCCTACAGGGCCCCTCACTCCTGGCCTCCATCACTCACGTTCATAGCTCGCTGTCTGGGAAGATTTCTTCTCATACGCCACGTCGAGATCGGACTCGTTCCAGGTTTTAGGGGGCCGCCGGCGCAGCGTCAGGTCGTCTGTGGGGTTTTGCGCAAGGGGATGTGAGGGGAGGCTGGGCCGGGTACCCGCCCGCCCCCCGAGTTCGGGGTCCCGGGTTCACCTTGCGCGCGCAGCGGCGGGGCGAAGGCGCTGCCGCCCGCGCCCAGCAGGGGGCTCCCGAAGGCGGACGGCGCGTCGTAGGCTGCGGATGGCGGGCGCGGCGAGGGCCCGCGCTCTGGGAAGAAAGCTTGGGGCCCCTCGGCCAGAGGGCTGCCGCGTGGGGAGCCCGCGCGGCCCAGGAAGTCGAAGGGCGTGGGGGGACCTTGCTGGCGGAGCGGGCCCGACCCGGGCCGCGGGGAGGGCGCACGGCCCAGCGTGCTGCCAGCGCCGTCGAAGGCGCGGGGCCGGGGCGAGGGCGCCCGATCCAGGCTGCCGTAGGCGTCGGGCTGCAGGTAGAGCGGGGTGCGCGGCGACGACGGCCGGCCCTTGGGGGACAGCGGGCTGTAGGGGTGCAGGGCCGGGGCACTCTCGGAGCGTCCGAATGGGGCGTCTGCGCTGTCCGTAGCTGCCTTCCGGGGAGACCCTCGGCTGCCGAAAGGCTCGGGGACCGGGCTAGAGCTGTACCGGGACAGCTGGGAAGGCCGGGACATGGGGTCACATTAGTGGAGGGGAGGAGTCGGTGGGGGAAATCAGAAAAGGTCATCGAAGGCCAACCCAGAGGTGTTGGAGGGGCATTTGTGGGCTGGGAATTTAGGCCCAGTGAACTCAGGTGACGAGTGCTGGGGAAAGAGCCCTAACTTAGGGCTGAGGCTAGCCAGTCCCTGTCGTCTTCCTACCACTTAAGAAAAGGCTCCCCCTTCCTTCCGGGGGTCCTGTTAGACGTCCACCTCCCCGGGACTCTATTTCAAGTGCTCTTGAGTACCGCACAAACTGCGCCACCACAGATGGCAGTCTTGCCTGGAATCCAAACCTCAGGTCTGGGGCGTGGAGAAAAGCTGGTTTGGGGGGTCAGGACAGGGACCAGGCTCACCCTAGGGGGGACTCCGGCCTGCGGGCCAGGAGGCGCTGGCGAGTCTGACCACAGCGACTCCAGCTGCTTGGTCAGTTCGTCCACCTTGGCCGCCGCCGTGTCCAGCTCCATCTGCTTAAGGTCCATGTGCTTCATGGCCAGCGCTGGGCGGGCGGAAGGGATCGTAAGCACCGCGCCTCCCGCCGGGGCCCGCCCCGTCCCGCCCCGCAGCCCCGCCCCAGCTCACACTGGAAGTTCAGGTCCAGAAGGTCCCGCGAGCTCTGGAATGCCTCGCTGTCCATGGTGCCGGCCGGAGCGGGCGCCTGCGAGGTGGGGAACCGGCTCAGATCCCGCCCTCGGGGGACGCTGAGCCGGGGAGAAGCCCGACAGCGCCTTTACTCCTGTTCCTTCCGCTGGGAGCGCTTGCCCTTCTACTCCCCCAGCTTGTTTAAGGTCAATTCCTTCAAAGCCCAGTTCTAGAAGTCCAAACCCGCTTTAGAAGGCTCTGAACAATTCACTCTCTTTACATGGCCGCTGTCTCTCTCTCTCTCTCTCTCTCTCTCTCTCTCTTCTCTCTCTCTCGGCTGGAGATTGAACTCAGGTGTGCTCTACCTCCGACTGTACCCCCAGCCTCTTTTATTTTATTTATTTATTTTTGGTATTGGGTTTGAACCCAGGGGCATTCTACCTCCAAGCTACAACCCCAGCTTTTTATTTATTTTGGGTGTTTTTTTTTTTTTTTTTTGGTATTGGGGACTTAACCCAGGGGCATTCTACCTCTGAGCTACATCCCCAGCCCTATTTTTTATCCCCCCCCTTTTTTTTTTGCGGTACCAGGGATTGAACCCAGGGGCATTCTACCTCCAAGCTACACCCCCGGCCCTATTTTTTACCCTTTATTTTGAAACCGGGTCTCACTAAGTTGCGGAGCGACTCACTAAGTAGCTGAGGCTGGCGGCGAACCCAGATCCTCCGGTCTCCACCTCCCAAGTACTGGGATTACAAGCGTGCGCCACCACGCCCGGCTATTCCTTATTTTGAAACAGGGTCTCACTAAGTTGTGGAGAGCCTCACTAAGTAGCTGAGGCTGGCCACGAACCTGCGATCCTCCTATCTCAGCCTCCCAAGTACTGAGATTACAGGCATGTGCCACCACGCCTGGCTTTTTAAATTTATTTTGAAACAAGGTCTCACTAAGTTATCAGGTGATGGTCTCGAACCTGTGATCCTCCTCTTTCAGCCTCCCAAGGAACGTGTGATCTTCCTCTTTCAGCCTCCAGGTGTGTGCCAGGGCGCCTGGCTTGGAGTTCTTTTGTTTTGTACTGGGGATTCAACCCAGGGACATTCTATCTCTGGGCTATACCCCCCAGCCCTACTTTATTTTTATTTTGAAACAGGGTCTCCCTAGGTTGATGAGAGTCTTACTACTTGCTGAGGCTGTCTTTGAACCTGCAATCCTCCTGTGTCAGCCTCCTAAGTACTGGGATTACAAGTGTATGCCACCACACCCGGCTTTTTATTTTTTATTTTGAAACAGGGTCTCCCTAAGTTGCTCAGGGCCTCACTAAGTTGCTGAGACTGGCCTTGGATCTGTGATCCTACTATCTCAGCCTCTCAAGTCCTGGGATAACAGGCATGTGCCACCACGCCCAGCGAGGTATTTTTTAAAATAACAGTTGTGTCACCTACAGTGTCCCAGAGCACATGATGTAATAAAAACAACCACCATGAATTGTGGGGCCACTGCCTTCTAGAATGGTGCGTGAAGTGCATCATACTCAACACCCCATTTTCATGGTCAAAGCCACCTTAGTAGGCAAAAAAGGCTCAGCAACATTTGCACAAGGTCGCCCTGCAAGAAGTCCACAGTAGTGAGTTTCACACTTAGATCTAACTTGCTATTCTGCATGCTCTCCACCACCCAGAAGGGGGCCCAGAGCACAGTAACCACTCGGCCTTCTCTCCCCAGAGTCCCCATCCAGAGGAGACCTGGCTCACAATGACCCATTGTAGGAGGAGGAACAGGGGAGGTGGCCAGGGGCCTATGGGCAGCCATGGCCAGCAGCCCAGTGGGAGAGAGCTAGGCCACAAAAACCGGTCAAGCCAGCACCAAAACCGTCCCCATGGCAGCCGCCACGCCCGCCAGCCCTGTCACTAACCTGCTGCTCCGACCTCTTAGCTTTGGCCATACAGGTGTGGGCAGCAGGGCGGGCTGGGGCATGTCCATACCGGCCTCTGTCTGGGAAGCCGCAGGAACAGAACCTGTTGGCGTTGGCAGTTCATTTGGGTGTACAGGGAGTGTGTAACCTTGGGCAATGAATCCTCTCCCCTCCTGGGCCTCAGTTTCCCCATATTGAAAAGGGGAGGCAAACTATTTGGAGAATCCTCTTCACTCTCTAAGAGATCTCCATTCTGAAACTGTAAGGAGCTTGAGACTGTAAAGTTCTATAGAATCTGAACCCCTTGGCAGCCGGGCGTGGTGGCGCACGCTTGTAATCCCAGTACTCTGGGAGGCGGAGACCGGAGGATCCGGGTTCGCGGCCAACCGCAGCGCGCATGCGCGCGCGCGCGTGATTTATCTCTCTCTCTCTCCTCTCTCTCTCTTTCTCTCTCCCTGTCTCTCTCTCTCTCTCTACCTAGTGAGGCCCTCCGCAACTTCGTGAGACCCGGTTTCAAAAATAAAGCATAAAAAAATAGGACCGGGGGTGTAGCACGGAGGTAGAACGCCCCTGCGTTCAATCCCCGGTACCGCAAAAAAAAAAAAAAAAAAAAAAAAAAAGAATCTGAACCCCTTGGCTTGACAGTCTATCATTGGAAAGTTATTATTATTTTTTTATTTTTGGCGGTACTGGGTATGGAACCCAGGGGTATTCTTTTTTTTTTTTTTTTTGCGGTACCGGGGATTGAACCAGGGCCATTCTACCTCCGCGCTACACCCCCAGCCCTATTTTTTTATACTTTATTTTGAAACCAGGTCTCACAAAATTGCCGAGGGCCTCACTAGGTAGAGAGAGAGGGAGAGAGAAAGAGAGAGACAGAGCTGAGGCTGGCCGCAAACCCGGATCCTCCGGTCTCCGCCTCCCAAAGTACTGGGATTACAAGCGTGTGCCACCACACCCGGCTCCGGCCCTATTTTTTATACTTTATTTTGAAACCGGGTCTCACGAAGTTGCAGAGGGCCTCACTAAGTAGAGAGAGAGAGAGAGAGAGAGAGAG
>PVJS01034816.1:0-21354 GCA_004027185.1 Glis glis
AAAATTATGGGAAATACACACAATGGAATTCTACTCAGCAATAAAGAAGAACAAAATAACAGCATTTGCAAGAAAATGGAAAGATCTGGAGAACATTATGTTAAGTGAGATTAGCCAATCACAAAAAAAGAAGGGACATATGTTTTCATTAATATGCACAACTTAGGGAGTAGTGGGGACACAAAAGGGACTCCAATGATAACGGAGAACCCTCAGTGGTGCAAGGGAAGGGGTACAAGGGAAGGGGAAGGGTAAGAAAGTAGTGAATCCATGGAATTACTGTCATAAACAATGTGTATATATGAGATTATACCAACATCATTCTCAGTGCTACGTGTGAGGGGGAGGTGGGGGGGGGAGGCAGGGGGGAGGGACACCAAGAGCTGCGTGCATGTATGTTAACACCAAACTGATACTCATTGTGATGTGAGACTACAATGCACCAATAAAAACATAAAAAAAAAAGTTGGCATTCAGAACTTTCTCCAAACATATTCACTTAGAAGGTAGGGGCTAGGCATCTACACTTTGAATGAACACCTCTAGTGAGCTATAAAGTTGAAGAATCATATCCACAGACCAAGTTAATTTCCTTAGCAAAACAACAATCACACTTAGGGTAAACATTTTAGGGTCTTGGAAGACAACTTTGGACAAAAGAGAAAAAAAAATTTCTTCTGTTTGGCACTCATGTTCTAGTAGGTATCTGGAACCTTCTACTAAAGAGCTAATTCCTGTTAATCCAGATGTACCTGCCCCAAACACAGAGTTGAAGTCTTGGTGCCAGCAGGGCAATCCATTCTTTCTCCTATAGTTCCAGCATATTTTTTTCAAGGACAATCTTGGAGATAAACAACAGCCTTGGCATGAAGTGGTTAAAATTACTTCACTTTCATGTAGCAAAGAATGGAGAGGAGGAGGTTATGTACTGATAATAAAATCTGCTAACTACTAAATGTTTATTGTTAAAGCAAGGTGGCTTGACATTTGAAAGAATGTTTAAAGAGCTCACAATGAAAGAGCCCTGACACATAAATCTTCCTGTGGAGACCTTGTTGGCCAATCACCCATTATTCCAGGAAAAGCTTAATTATCTGTGAGAATAGCCAAAGTTTAGGTTTTACATTGTCCAGAACAATTTTTTTAGCCTGATTATTTTATGTGAAGTGTGTGTGGGGGTTTCTAGCCACAGATTGCTTATGTATATAATGAAGTAAATCCTGCCTGTGTTCCTACCTACTTAACTTGTTCCAAGGATTAGCTAAATTAATACATATAAAAAATTTTTAATACTTGTCTGGTGCTTTTGAAGAGGAATGAGGGATAGGAAGGACGGATTAATGAATGTTTCACTTAGATTAAATAAGTATAGGAGAAAATTGCCTGAAAGCCTCAGAGAGAACTGAAGCCAGGCTGGGTCTATGACCTTGGCAATATGAATTTGTGAACTTTATTCCTAGTTTGTTTCAACTAAAATGACTCATTTCAGATACCTAACCATTTCTGGGAATATTTCTTCTAAATTCCAAATTCAGGGGAGTCAGTCTGATAAGTCTACCTTCAATGTGAACTCATCCTGGACCAGTCCACCGTGGCCACTCACAGGGTGGTAGCATTGAACATGCTGATAGGAGCTAACATCTCTGAATGAGGGAATCCTTCTAAACCAGAGACAATCCCAAGGGCATCCACTGTAACAGGGAGCAGGAAACAGAGATCAGAATATAGGTTTCTGGAAGGGAGCCAAGATAGGAATACCACCTCTTCCATCAAAACTCATATCTGAGGTGGACGTGGTGGCACATACCTGTAATACCAGTACTTGGGAGGTTGAGACAGGAGGATCGCAGGTTTAAGATCAACCTCAGCAACTTAGCAAGGCCCTCCACAACTTAGTGAGATCCTGTTTCAAATCAAAAAATAAAAAGGGTTGTAGGTATAGCTTGGAGGTGGAATGCCTCTGGGTTCAATCCCCTGTAACACACACACACACACACACACACACACACACACACACACACACACACACCAGAGAAACAAACAAAACATATCTGATACTGAGAAGTCCTTTAAGGTTTTTGTTTTACCAGAAGAGATTTTTCACATACAATCCATAAACCAATGGTCAGCATATAGATGCATTTAAAATACAAGTCTATAAACTCATATTGATAGTATCTGCCAGGGGTAAGGTAAGAAGAGGAATCACAGAGCTGGGTGTGATGGCTCTTGCCTGTAATCTAAATGCTTGGGAGGGTGAGACAGGAAAATTGCAGGTTCAAGGCCAGTCTTAGCAATTTAGTGAGACCCTGTTTCAAAATAAAAACTAAAAAAAAAGGGGAGGGAGGGGTATCGTTCATAGATAAAATATCCCTGGATTCAATTCCTAGTATCCAAAACAAAAACAAAACAAAACAAAACAAAACAAAAACTAACAAAGCCTTCCTGCTCAGCATAAGAAATTATCTAAAATATTTCAAATATGCTGAGAAGAATAACTAGGGGAGGGGGTGAAATGAATGATTGTAGTATAAAAGTAATGAGGATAACCAAAATCTGCATTTTGATTATCATTTGAGATTGTGGTTTTCTGGAGGTCTTTAAAAATAATCTGGACACTTATCTGACAATATCTTGCCAAGAAAAAAAAAATGCGCTCATGCATGGTATAGTAAGTAGCAGAGTAGGTTCTAGAACGAGCTAGGGCTATGTTCTCATTCCATCTCTGCAGTTTACTAAATATATGATGACCATTGATGATTCTCTCACCACTGCAAAGCTCACCTTCTCCTCTATGGAAAGACATTGATAATATTGGGCAGGAGGTGGTGAGGATTGAATGAAATGACATCAAGTGTTTGGCACAATGCTGGTGTGTAGAGAATGCTTCCTAAATGGCGACTGTGACTGCTACTGTTGTTATTATCTTTAAATTATTTCCCAATTATATACTTTTAAATGGACAGAATTGTGAATATTGTAAGAGAGGCCAAAAGTTACTGTCATTACTTTTTTTTTGGTAATGGTTGTGGTTAAAAAATAATAAAGCCGGGCGTGGTGGCGCACACTTGTAATCCCAGTAACTTGGGAGGCTGAGACCAGAGGATCCGGGTTCGTGGCCAGCCTCAGCTACTTAGTGAGGCCCTCCGCAACTTAGTGAGACCCTGTTTCAAAATAAAGGATAAAAAATAGGGCTGGGGGTGTAGCTCAGAGGTAGATTTCCCCTGGTTTCAATCCCCAGTATAGCAATAATAATAATAATAATAATAATAATAATAAAGATAGAGGTGATTTGATTTTCCTACTTCAAAAAAGAAAGAAAACCAATTTTAAAGTTTATATGGACCTGAGAAATCACCCAGTCTAGCTGCTTCACTTAATAATTTAAAAAACTGGGGTTCAGATAATTAAGTGGCTTATCTAAGAGCCCACAGATATTTTTTAGTAGAGATCAGATAAGGATCATGGGGCCTGAGAGCCCCCTTCAGGGAAGCATGCTTTTCCCCAGATGCCAAGAGTAAGTTCAGCAGACATTTTCTGGCTGTCAGCTCCGTGAGGGTTTGCCTGAGCTTCAGAGAGCTCCCTTACCCTACTCTGTGTCTTTCCCAGGTGGCCTGGAGCTCATGAATGGAGGCAAATAGGCTGAAGGGAGACCGAAGCCAGGCGTTTTCCATTTACTTGGGTCCACAGTGATGAGTCTATAGCTCCAGAATTCCCTGCCCAGTAGGCTGAGACTTGGTTGACTATGCATCCTGTATCACAGATCAATTTCTCACTCTGTCCTATCTTTCTTCCACCCTCTTCTTTTCTCCAGGTGTTGATCCCTAATACGTATTCTTCATACGACACTATTTTCTTAGCATCTGATTCTTTTTTTTAAGGGCTTATGCATTTTTTTATTTATTGGTGCACAGTGTAATCATACATCTTGATGGGTTTCAGGGTGGTAGAAGTATACATGCACACATCGGTCAATTAGCCCTCCCCCAATTCCCACCCCCATTCCCTCCCTCTTCCTGCCTTCTCATGTTTAGCATAGAAGGTGACTTTGATAAACTTGTGTATGTACATCCTCTGCATTAGGGTGTTTCCCTCTTCCCCCCTCCCATCTTCCTCAGTTAGGTCGCCTTCTTTACTCATCGGAGGTTTTCTCCATCTTTGTCTTGAGTCCCTCCTATGCCCTATTCTCTCTAGCTTCCGCATATTAGGGAGAACATCAGACTTTTCATTTTTTGTGACTAATTAATCTTGCCTAGCATAATGTTTTCTAATTCCATCTATTTCCCTGCAGATGACATAATTTTGTTCTTTATGGCTGTGTAAAATTCCATTGTGTGCATATCACATAGTTTTGTAATGCATTCATCTGTTGATGCACATCTTGGCTGGTTCCATAGTTTGGCAATTGTGAATTGTGCAGCTATAAACATAGATACACATGCATTAGTCTGGAAGTTTGGTTTCCATTCTTTTGGGTAGATCCCTAGAAGTGGTATTTGTGGGTCAAATGGTAGGCTCATTCCCAGTCTTCTGAGGATCCTCCACACTGTTTTCCACAGCGGTTGCACTAATTTGCAATCCCACCAACAGTGTAGTAGAGTTCCTACTTCTCCACATCCTCCCCAGCATTTGTTATTGTTTGTGTTTTTAATGATTGCCATTCTAATTGGGGTTAGGTGAAATCTCAGGGTAGTTTTGATTCGCATCTCTCTGATTGCTAATGATGTTGAACATATTTTTTCATACATTTGTTGGCCATTTGTATTTCTTCTTTTGTGTCTTAGCATCTGATTCTAGAGAACCCAATTGGTGACAAGGATCTAAATTCTATTACTGTTTCAAAAACAAAACAAAACAAAACAAAAACTTCTGTTCTATTTAAAGCTTACACGATTTTGCAGCTCCACTATGTCATTCCCAGTCTGTATCAGAAGCAGACCGCAATCAGGGAGTGTAAGTATATTAATTGTGTGTGCTGCAGTTGCTGAGGAATGGACAATGAGACGAGGAAGGAATTAGGTTTGGAGTCACCTGCTGTATCAACCAGCAATCAGCCTATGCTCCTCTTTTGCTCACTGCTCAGAATGATTTGTTGTTGTTGTGTGTCATAAGCTAGAATGTTTCTCACTCACGTAATGTTTCCCTTTGTCCATCCTCTTGGTTGTGTCTTGCCATTCTCCTACATTTTCCATCCCTGGGCCTCGACTTTAGAGTAGATCGAGAATTTCTATATCAATAGGGTCTAGGGATGATATTCTGGCTTAAAAAAAGGAAGGAGAGTGAATTTTAATCCCTTTTATATATTTTGGAGGAAAATAAGTATGGATAATAGTAAAGACAAAAGCCCCCATCTCTCAAGCCGTGGTGTCTAGGTTCTCTTTGTTTTTTTGTTTCTGCAGTCCTGACATTCGTTAAGATAAAACCAAAAAATAAAACACAAATTCACATGTGATTACTTAGAACAGTACATATAAGAAATACAGGCTAATAGTCATAAAATAAGGGTTAGATGTCACAGAAGGAAACCTGACTGCACATCATTGTCCTTAATATGTTTTTTGTTTGTTTTTGGTTCTGGGGATTGAACCCAGGGGCATTCTACCCCTCAGCTACACCCCCAGATCTGTTTTACTTTTTGTTTTGAAACAGGGCCTTGCTACGTTGCTGAGAGTCTCACTAAGTTGCTGATGCTGATCTCAAATCTGCAAACCTCCTATTTCAGCCTCCCAAGTACTGAGATTTTAGGCATGTGCCCCAAGCCGGGCTTTAATATATTAGCTAGAATACACCTTCTAGCATCCTTCTCTATCATCATTACCACTCATCTTTCATGCTAATGGTCAGAAGACAGGTACTTTGGGGCACTGCACCTGTGTTTCAGGAGAACTTGGAGATGGGGTATTAGGTATAATGGGCAAAAGTCATGTGATAGCCTAGCGTTCTTGTAGGTATTAGAACAACAATAGTCTAAGCCCAAAGGTGTACTGATTTGACTTCTTATTGGCCAGATATGAACCTCTGGTCAGCTCCAGCTGCAAGGAGACCACAGTGTGAGCATTTTAAAGTGGATACTCCACCACTCTCAACAAAAGTGTATAGTTAGTAACCAAGAAGGAGAAAATAAGTAAGAACAATGTTCGATACAAAATATATCCATGAAATTTACATTATATAGTTGTGTGCTTTCAATTTTATTATACAAGTTATGTTTCTTTGAATGTATCTTTTGCAGCTGGCATATACACTCAGCATTATGCTTTTTAATTATCTATGTTTATTCATGGAAATGTAGCTAATTTATTTTCATTGTTAATATTATTCCATATATACCTAAATCTTCCTGAATATGGTCATTTCTCTACTTTGTTAACAATTGCAAATAGCCCTAGAATTATGTTTTCTGTATATGTCTCCTGAAAATGTGTGAATGTTTCTTTAGGGTAAATTTCTAGAAGTGGAATTGCTAGATCACAGATTATATTCTTTGAGTTTATTGAATATTTCTTAATTACTTTCCAAATTTTACTCTCAGCAGAAACAGGAATATTGCTTTCCATCATTTTTGTCAATAGTTTCCATCATTTTGTCATTATAGTTTTTGCCATTGCAATGAGTAAAATGGTATTGTGGTTTTGGTTTTTTAATTTGAGTTTTTCTGTTTCATGAGATGGAGCAATTTTTCATAGTTTGGTAATTTCAACTTTCTTTTTTAGTAACACCCATTTGTATCTTTTATCCATCTTTCTTTTATTTTATTTCATATATATTTTAAGAATTCTAGTATATTCCAGAGACTATTTTCTTTATATTATTAACATTGTAAATATATTCTCTTCTGCTTAAGTTTTAATGATTTTAGGATTTTTTTACAGAGGTCTTTGGATTCTAAACTAGTCAAATTTATAGTTTCTACTTCTTATGAATGATAATTTTTGTATCTTTTTAAGAGATCTTTTTCTACTCTAAATTTTCTCCTGAAAGTTGGATTTAGAATTTAGGTTCTTAACTTATATAAAATTTATTTTGTATACGGCATGAGGAAGGAAGCATGGCATTATTGTTGCATATACGAATAATCACTTATTCTAGCACCTTCTATTCTGTGTCCCCTTCTCTGTTCCCTTGAGTTAGTTAGCGCCTAGGCCTAGTTAGCTCCTAGGCCCAGAAGCATAGTGACTTAATTGCTATAGTTGCCTGATAACTTCTGATCACTGAAAAGGTAAGCTGCTCACATTGATCTGCTATAGGAGTATTTTATTTTTTACTGTATTTTTATTTTTTACTGTAGGAGTATTTTGATTGCAATTGATAATTTGTCTTTCTGTAAGAATTTCAGAATTCCTCCATCATTTCCATGAGAAATTGTGCAGGTATTTTGATCTTAATTCCTTTGGAAAATTTGTGGAGATTAATTTGTCAAGAACCAATATATCTTCATAAAATTGCCTTTTTGGTTTAACATATATAGCATTTCTTTTTAGTCATTTAGGTATTATTTTATGCCTTTCAATATAGTTTTTATGTATAGGTATATTTTATAGATATCGATACAGATAAGGTTGCCCCTCTGTATCTTGAGTTCCATATCCATAGATTAAACCACCTGTGGATCAAAATTACTCAGAAAAAAATAGGAACATGCACAGACTTTTTTTTTCCCTTGTCATTATTTCCTAAACAGTACATGGTAATAGCCATTTACATAGCATTTACATGGTATTAAGTATTATAAATACTCTACCAGTGATTTAAAATCTGCAAGAGGATATGTTTAGGTTATACACATATACTATTCCAGTTTAAATAAGGGACTAGAGTTTTTGAAGATTTTGGTATCCTCAAAAGGCCCTGGAAGCGATCCTCCACCGATACAAAGGGACAACTATTTATATATTTTCAAAGGTCATACATACCTTTTGTTATATGCTAGATACTTTATAGCTTTCATTTGCTATTGTGAATGACATTTTAATACTATACATTTTATTTATTATTTTTATTTTTATTTTTTGGGTACTGGGGATTGAACCCAGGGGCATTCTAACTCCGAGCTTTACCCTTGGTCCTATTTTATTCTTTATTTTGAAACAGGGTCTCACTAAGTTGCGGAGGGCCTCACTAAATAGCTGAGGCTGGCCACAAACCCGGATCCTCCAGTCTCAGCCTCCCAAGTATTGGGATCACAAGCGTGCACCACCACGCCTGGCCTCCCCACTCCTTTTTAACTGTGAGATGGAGTCTTGTTAAGTTGCCCAGGCTGCTTCAAACTTGTGATCCTCCTTCATCCGCCTGCTGAGTAGCTGAGAATATGGGCATACACTACCACACCTGGCAGGAAAGACTCGCTTCTTTGCAGTCCAGAATTTCCAACTCCAGGATTTCTTTCTGAGTTGCAGTGTGAAGAAGACCGCATAAATTGGATAAACAGAAACATGATGTATTAATAAATATGTGCTCAAAAAAAGTTGACGGAAGGGTTGGAGATGTAGCTCAGTGGCAGAGCACATGCTTAGTATGTGTGAGGCCCTGGGTTTGATTCCCAGCACTGAGGAAGGAAGAAAAAAAATTCAGTGGGAAAGTAGAACGTAAAAATCTGAAAATCCTTCAGGGACCATGAGTTCTTCTACACAGTTGCCCTTCATGTCATCATTCCTTGCTTTTTGCACAGTGATGCTGTGATTGGCACAACCTTGTCATAGCTCCACCCCTTGAAGCTTGGGTGAAGTTAGCTTTAAGGATGAAAAAGGAGAGAGAAGTGGTTTCTTCCAAAGGAAATCCAGCGAATTATTCCTGAATGAGGGCAAAGAGGTGCATACAAAGATGCCTATTCCAGGCGGTGTGTTTCCCAGCCCATAGGCCCTTGTCTGACATACACTCTCTCTCCTGTCCGGAAACTACATAGTCTGTGACTCTTCCTTCTCACCTATCCTGTCTTGAATTTGACATCACTGGCAATATAAAATGGTATTGTAGATCTCTATTGTCGTATATGTTCTAGGATTGTAATAGTACAAACAAAACCTTTTTACTGGATTTTTCTTGACTTTTATGTACATCATTTTTCAAGAAAGAAGACGGAAAATTTTGATTTTTATTCTATACTCCCACCTCATTTTTTTAAAATCTAGTAACAATGGAATAAAATTTTCAGATTCTACTTTGTATCTAATCTAAATTCATGCCTAATAATAGTAGGATTCAAGGTTAGCCTTGATCATTTTAAATAAAACACCTTATAAAATTTCTTATATCTTTGTTTATGCCACTGATTATAGTATTATATCCTTATGAATCCCCGGGGATTATATAATAGACATTTGGCCAATTGAAGTAAAATATCTAGAACCTTCAATTATTAATATTTTTAATAGCAACAACAACAAAAGAAAATAAATCTATATAAGAAATTTGGTTAACAAAAGAATTCTAGAGGAATTCTTAAGATAAAACATAAAGAGACTGATGTTCAATTTTTCATATGTCCAAAGCTAAACTTTTGATAAAATTTCTTATTTCTTCATTTATGTCATTGACTATAGTATTATATCATTACCAATCCCCGGGGATTATATAATAGATCTTTGGCCAATTGAAGTCAAATATCTAGAACCTTCAATTATTAATATTTCTAACAACAACAACAAAAGAAAATAAATCAATAGAAGAAATTTGGTTAACGAAAGAATTTAGAGGAATTTCTAAGATAAAACAGAAAGAAGACTGATGTTCGGTCATTCACATGTCCAAAGCTCAACTTTTGGATCACAAAGAACCAGTGTGCAGTGTCTCTATTCAAGGTCATTCAAGAATAATTACTTTTTTATTATTACCAGAAGAAGCAGCAGCGGCTGATTATTATATCCTTTCAGTAAGACTGGGGAGGAAGCTCATTTTTTAATTTTTATTTTTAGTGTATCTTGTAAAAGAAAAAACAAACATCTTAGTCAGTCATTTCTACCTTAGCCATGGAACTCAATTAACTATTTCCAGTGCCCTCCTACCTGCCAGTTTATGGTTTTACTGTATCCTGAAAATTGTCCTTGCAATCAGATGTGTGGAAGTAAACTAACAGTGAGGTTGCTGCTGTGTTTCCGTACTGAAATTCAAACGTGTGGGTTAGGAGTCCTGCTGGTCACTTTATTCTCATAGAAATATCTAGAGCTTTACAAGTTCAGAACCATTATTGTTTTGAAGGAAGAATAAAGGATTCATATTTTTAAAGGCTTATTTTCAGTCTCCTTTAGTACAACTGTGTCCAACTCCTTTACCATTTTAAACCTCTGTCAGGGGCCTGTTTTGATTGCTCTCTCATTTAAATCTTAATCCTTGGGATTTGATCTACGCCTTTGAGCACAGCATGGACTTTTATTTTATTTTATTAGCAAAAAAAAATTTTTTTTTAGGTTAAAGCGTTGCTTTGGGTGAGTTTGTATAAAATCCCCATTAGTGAATTTCAGTCTTTGAAGGCTTTTTGTTCATCTGATGGGATACTTCTCAAATGTAGAATGTTTTCAATCTGCCTTAAAGTCACATTTATTAATCAAAATCTATCAAATGGGATATTATGGCCCAAAGCCAGAACTCTCTCTTCTTTAGGCAAATCTGTAGTTTGGATTAACCAAGAGAATTATCTAATAAGCAAATTTCTGCATTAAAAAGTTTATTTCCCCTCCAATGCAAAATTGACTCTTTTTTACCTTTTTAATCCTGACATTTTTCTCATTATTCTGTTAAATTAAAGTATAAGTTCAAAATTTCTCACATACTATGTTTGGTCAGCATTCTCACAGCTATAATCTAAAGACCTGACCATGTAGCTTAGAGGAAAAAGAGATTTATTTTCTTATGGTTTCAGGCTCAGTCCATGTGAGGCTGGGGATCCTGGATCTCAAGGCATGGTGGTGGGAAGCAGAGAGAGGAGAGCACATGGGCTGTGCTTCTTACATCATGGAGGTCAGAGGCAAGAGAGAGAATTATTTATATGATCCGCAAGGCTGCACCCCCAGGGACCACCTCCAGCTACACCCTGAGCTCTTTAAGGGACATTTTATATCTAACGATAACATACCATAACTGCTATCTTGCCACAAGAGAAGACTTTTCTTTTTTACTCCTGCTGAACCTAAATTTTGCTAAACAACCATGGTTTTCTCTTTTATAGCCTCTCTAGACTATTTATCCAGGCCCACATTTCCAAATATTTGCAGAATTTTTTTGAAAGATGCTATTACATTTCTTTTAAAAATATTTTTAGTGGTACATTATAGTCTCACATCATAATGTAGTTCATAGTAGTGACATACATGCACACAGCACTTGGTGAGCTCTCCCCCCACTCCCTCCCTTCCCCATGCATGATATTGAGATTGGCATTGGTATTCTCCCATATGTACATAATGTCAATGGAAGTGATTTCCTTCATTGATCCCCCCCAATCTCCCCTAGACCACCTCCCTTTCTCCACTGGAGTTTCTCCTCCATTATCTAAAGTTCCTCTGGTATCCCGATTACTCCCTAGCTTTTGTATATGAGAGAAAATACATGACCCTTCACTTTCTGTGTCTGGCTAGTCTCACTTAACATCTTCTCTAGGCCCATCCATTTTCCTGCAAATGATATAATTTTGTTCTTTATTGCTGAGTAGAATTTCATTGTGTATATAGCCAATAATTCTGTAATCCATTCATATGTTGATGAACACCTAGATTGGTTCCATAATTTGGCTATTGTGAATTGTGCTGCTATAAATGTGGAGATGCATGTATTACTAATAGGGGAGGTGTTCACAGAGATGCAAGGTGAGGGGAAGAGTGGATATTTCATACATCGACTGATACTTAAGTCACCTTAACCTGGATAACTGTGACAAAGTACAACTCAAGCTTTCAATTCCTTGTCAAAGACTATATCCATCATGGCATAGGAAAGAAAGGATCATTTGGGTTTTGGGTTTTGGTTTCAAATACATTTTAAGGCAGGCAACTGTCTTGGACAGCTCAGACCTCTTTACTACAAAAAAAATATTTCTAGTCCCAAATAATTATGATAAAGTTCATCTGGATAAATTTTATGTCAAATTATTCTGCTTCAATAAACTTCCGAAGAAGTCACATGAGAAGATATGTGGTGAGAGACAGACATACCTTTACCTTGCTCCTCATGGCTCCTTAAAGTGGCACCTGGTAGACTCTAGGATAAATTCCTTATGCAAGGAATCTGCATATGTAGATTGGTGGTGGATTATACATGTAATCCCTCAGAAATAACCAAGTCTGAGCACTGTCACTGCTTCCCATATCAGCGAGATGACAGATTTATACATCCTGTGTTACACTCTGCCCGTTTTTATTATCCTGACATATATGTGTATATATAAATATTCAGATGTCTGAACGCCTCTCTCCCTCTCTCTCTTTTTCTCATGTGTACATGTATCTAAAAGTAGTGATACAGTGCAGTCTAGATACTTAAAATCATAAAAATCTATTCAGAATTTTCATTCCTGCAGAACTTCCCAATAACAACACATTTGCAGACTTCCTCACACTCTAGTTTTTGATGTTTTCAGTGAATACTTCTTGACTCCTGATGTTTGTAGGCAATTTCACTATAGGGTTTTAACCAGAATAACATGGGCTGAGTTTGTTGTATGCTATGCAAATGTTTTTCTATGTGATTTCTGTGAAATAGAAAATACTGATATTTTTCATACTTGATTATTTCAAGGAATGAATCAACCTACAAAAGGAGTGGCTAGACTGTAGGAGTGGTGACTTTCCAGGACTATTTCCATCTCTGAAAACTGAAAACTATAATCAAAATTTATAACTCATTGACTTGGTTATCAAAGAGCACTGCAGGAGTGCCCAAGTGACCCTAGATGATAACCACCAATGAACAATTATATCAGTCATATTTTGACTCCTGTGGATGGAGGCTGGAAAATCTGAAGAAAAATTGTCAATGACAGCAGGAAAGAAGAGTATAAACTGTGTTTTTTCTTACATTTCAGACAGAGTAGGGTGGCCCACATATTTTGAGTGACAGTGAATGTTAACAAGCTATCGCTGCCCACCGTGGGCAACTTTTTACCTCTTCTTATATATTCTTTCTTGTCATATATCTCCAAGTGATTGTGATTCATTCACTTTACTCAGCTGAGGATAGTCAGGATAAAGATGTTCCTGACAATTGTTTTAAACTATAGAATCCTCAGATAATGTGATTCAGAATACTGTAAGCCTTAAACCTGAATCACTTGGCTTTCTATTGCTTCCTTGCTTATGAAGGATCTTGGAAGATACAATATTAACAGTACACAGCCGGGTATGGTGGTACATGCCTGCAATCCCAGTACTTGGGAGGCTGAGACAGGATAATGGCAGGTTTGAGGCCAGCCTCAGCAATTTAGTGAGACCTTGAGCAACTTAACAAGAGCCTGTTTCAAAATAGAAAATTAAAAAAGGGCTGGGGGTCTACCTTGGAAGTACAACACCCCTGAGTTCAATCCCCAGCATTCTCCCTCCCCCAAATTTAGTGATACACAATTCTAGTGATCAAAATACTTAGAAAATTATTGGTAAATGGAAGAGATATAAAAATAACCCTGGCCCAGGTGGAATCTTATGTGTGTTGTAGAATAGCTAAAGGAAATTGCTATGGAAATTTAGAAGATAACTTTTTCAGCCAGGAGGATCATGGGAAGCTTTACTGATGAGGTGGCTTTTGATTTGAGTGTTTACGGTTGAGTGGTATCTGTCCAGTTGATATAACAGGATGGTTCAAAAAACATTCTATGTAGAAAGAAAAGTCTAAGAAAGCTATAAGATCAGGAGAACATAGTGTATGCTTTGAAAAGAAGAATCATCTTAATATATTCAGAAAGGAACTGTAAAAACATCAATAATTGTTTTATTAGATATTAGATATTATGCTGTAGTGAAAGATTATGAAGAATCATGAAGAATGGTTTAAGACCTAGCTTTACCACACTTTAGTTGGAATTAAGAAGGTTAATTTTCGTGAGTTCTAGTTTTCTCAAAATTGGAGTGTATATTTAAAATTTCATAGATATTTTTAGTCAAAATATTCTACAACTGAAAAATTATACCAATAATTAATATGGCACTAGTGATATGGGTATAGAGAGGAGGTTTTTGAAAACTATAAAGGAAGAATAAATATGACATAATACATGATTATTCCATAGGTGGGGATGAAAGAAATATCAGAAATGATTACAATTTAGAAGTCTAACAAATGAGTGAATGGTGCAATATTAACAAAAATACAGAAAATCATAGAAAGAAAATTAGATGAGAATTTCTAAACTTGGTTTTGGGAAGTAAGACTATGTCTTCATTCTTTTATCTTTATATCCTAGCAGTGCCAAAGCCATGCCGTGTTCTCGAAATGCATTTTATTATGCAATTCATAAAACTCAAAGAGTAGTCTCCTTCTTTGATAGGTCTCTACAATTCAATTCACGGTTAGGGTAGGTGCTTTCTTGTTTTGCTTTTTATATATCTGGCTACAAGATGCTATAGTCTCATTTATAAAATTAAAGCATATATAGCAGTCCTGAGAGAAAATAAAATTTGCTTATATCACAGGCCAAAAACTACAGTTGCCAGTGTTTCAGTGCATAACAATAACAATATTCATAAGGCCTTTGGTGGTCTTTGTCGATGCTATTACCAGTAAATGTATATTGGGATGGGGATGTGAGTGCCCAGCTGGCACTAACAATATTTTATTAGAGAAGAAGTATTGGCAATATTATTTTTCTAGGATCTTAATTTTAGAAGGATTTCTTTAGTTCAGGTGCAAAGGAAAAGAAAGCTGTGCTTGCCAACATGTTATTGGACAACTCCTATGTCCTTCATGATATTTTAGTTGGCATTCTTTTTTTTATAATTTTATTGATGCACTATAGTCTCACATCATAATGTAGTTCATAGTGATAGTGACATACATGCACACAACACTTGGCCTAATCTTTCTTTTTTAGAAATTTTTATATCCGGGCGTGGTGGCGCATGCTTCTAATCCTAGTACTTGGGAGGCTGAGACAGGAGGATCCAGGTTTGCCACCAGCCTCAGCTACTTAGTGAGGCCCTCCACAACTTAGACCCTGTTTCAAAATAAAGAAAAAAAATAGTGCTGGGGGTATAGCTTGGAGGCAGAATGCCCCTGGGTTCAATCCCCAGTACCGCAAAAAATTTTTTATTGGTATATTTTAGTTATACATTGCATTGAGATTCAAACTGATACATATATAAGTGCATATAACATCTCTTGATATGTTTCCCTTCCCCTCTCCCCATAAATGCTGGTGTGATTGGTAGTGATGTATTCATCTACAAACATAAAAAATGGGATGGCATCAAATTAAAAAGCTTCTTAGCAGCAAAAGATACAATAAAGAAAGTGATGAGAGAGTCTATGGAATGAGAGAAAATCTTTGCCTGCTACTCCGCTGATAGAAGACTAATATCTAGAATACATAAAGAACTCAAAAAACTTAGCTTCTATGCTTATATATCAGATGTGGCGATATGGCGATGACACTCTCTCTGTTAACTGGAATTGGTTCCAAGGCCCAGCACAGCCAATGGGCTAATACCCAGTACCTAACTAAACTAGGCAGACTGAACTTGCAGACTACTTTCTGCACAGTTCTTGTGGTCTGTTCCATTTTTGGAAAATTTTTGGAAAAGGCAAGTCAAAGGTACAGCAGTGAAGAATAGAACCAGATGGTGACACCGCCTTGCGTGGGCAGTCGGTGTCCAGGTCCTACCCACAAATGTGTAGTTATTAGACTGGGCTCACATTGAGACAGGGAGACAGTGATTTCTTTGATGGAAGTTATAGCAGAGATCATTATAGCAGAGATCATTACAGCAGCTTAAGAAAACGTAGTGTGAATATCATGCCATGTCATCTAGCCCACTCCTATAAACCTTCAAAATTTGATCTGTCTTAGTCCTTGATATACATCTATTTCTACAGTCTTCCTGATCCTGACTTTAAAGCATGGTAAGAATACAATAACATGTCCATAACTGCTATTTCCCAGTTAACTCTTCAATGCTATTCAGAATTCAGTCCACACCAGTTTCCCTAGAAACTTTGATATTCTTGAATAGAAATTGTGCACAAGGAAAACTGAGAAATTTTCAGATTAGTCAATTTTATTATAATAACCAGCTGGTTTACATCAGCAATGAAGAGAAAATAATTAATATCCCTATGGTAGATCGCCGGTGGAGGGCTCGGTGAAATATACCACATTTTTTTGTGGTACTGGGGATTGAACCCAGGGACATTTTATCTCTGAGCTACACCCTAGCCCTATTTTTTATTCTTTATTTTGAAACAGGGTCCCACTAAGTTGCTGAGGGCCTCACTAAGTAGCTGAGGCTGGCCGCGAACCTGCGATCCTCCTGTCTCAGCCTCCCAAGTACTGGGATTACAAGCATGTGCCACCATGCCTGGCTGAAATATACCACTTTGAGGATAACTTAGAGAAGTTACTACTATAGTTTTGAACAAAATGCATCTATGTCTCTATCAGCAAAAAGAAGGTAGATCCGTGAGTAGCTGGAAGGTGTAATGCGATCAGTGGCTTACGTGTATCTTCATCTTAGATCATAGAAGAAGCTATGAAGGTTGCACAGCTAATGCTGTGTGAATCTGGTGATTTAGACGTTACCCTCCCTGGAGGTTTCTTTTATTTGAGGTAGATTTCTAAGTGTTACCAACACTTCAAGTGAAAGCTAAACATAGCAAGAATGAAACTTTTTTTTTCATTAGTCACTATCTCAATTGCCGAAAGTTCAGCTGCATACAATATTTAAAAATGTGTATTTAAAATTAATGCAAGGGACTTCTGGCTTTAGTTCCAACATTTAAGGCACCTGGAAGTCATTGCACTCTTCTTTCCTATAAGAAAAAGGTGAGCAAATTGAAAGCCAGCAACTTTCTTCAACCATTAGAGAACCGAGGTTGCAGGTCAAACCACCACCTGAGAATGAAAAGAAACAGATGAATCCAGACCCACAGCTGAGATCTGCTAATCAGGAGCAGACGCTGGTCACTCTGAGAGCTGCTGAGACAGAGCGTGGACTACCACGTACATACAAAGCTCTTGGGGGTCACAGTATTGGTAGGGACATACTTATACTTTCTTTTTTTTTTTTTTGCGGTACCGGGGATTGAACCCAGGGGCGTTCTACCTCCGCGCTACACCCCCGGCCCTATTTTTTATCCTTTATTTTGAAACCGGGTCTCACAAAGTTGCGGAGGGCCTCACTAAGTAGAGAGAGAGACAGGGAGAGAGGGAGAGAGAGAGAAAGAGAGCTGAGGCTGGCCGCGAACCCGGATCCTCCAGTCTCCGCCTCCCAAAGTACTGGGATTATAAGCGTGCGCCACCACGCCCAGCTGGTAGCGACATACTTTCATAGACTTTACTTCAAGGAACCCCACCAGGATCTCATGGTGAAGACCCGAGAAAGATCCCTTCAGGGCTCTGGCAGGGGAAGGGGAAAGGGAAAAGTAAGCATTATGAAATAACCCCAGAGTGTTTTCCACAGGCTCCATGGAAAGTGTCTTCCACTTACTCTCTATGGAAAGTCTTTGCCAGAGCATTAACCCTTCTGGAGTGAGGACCCTGCCTCCCCTCTTGTCTCGCCTAACAGTGGTTGCCAAAGTTATACCAGCAAAGAAGGACTTGTGAAGAACTCATGCCCAAGACATCGATCCACCAAATGACTGGGATTTAATAACATAGAACATTTCTCAGTGCTTTACCACCGTGACAGGACTCCAGTGTAACAGCAGTGGGTTATAGCTGAAAATGCTGCAAGATGCAGACTTCCTGAGGGAGAGTGCTCAAAGTCAAAAGAGGAGAAAGACAAAGAGAAAACCCTTTAAAAAGTCAGGGTGCAAAAATTCCTTACAGAGGATAAGAATTACAGTAGATATCTCATCAGAGATTATGTAAGCAGGAAAAGAATGGAATGAAACACTTAAAAGTGTTGGAAGAAAAACCCCACTAACCTAGAATTCTATACCTGGTGACCTTATCCTTCAAAAGTTTTTCATACAGACCAAAACTGAGAAATTTTACTGCCTGCAGATCTGCCCTGCGAAAATTGTTGAAAGATATTTTCAGGCTGAATGAAAATAATACAGGCCAGGAAGTTGGATCTCTAGAGAGAAAAGTATCATCTAAGAGGTAAGTAAAGGTAAAATAAAATTTGTGATTTTTTATTTTTGATTTATCTAAAAGACAACTGTTCATTTAAAGTATTAATAATACAGTGTATAGCAAATGGGTAAGTAAGATGAATAACAGTAATGTCAAGAGGAACAGACTGGGGTGGTGGATTGTGGATATTCCATTATAAGGTACCTGTATACATGAAACTGCATAGGGTTATTTGAAGGTCGACTTAGATGAGTTAAAGGATGTATATTGTAAGCTATAGGACAACTACTAACAAGTTTCTGAAAAATAATACAGTGAGAAAATTGAATCATATAAAGGGCTCAATTCAAACCAGAGAAGGCAAGAAAATGATGGGGGGTGGGAGTAATTCAAGCAGTGGGGGACACAGAAAACAAATGTGAGAAAGAAAAAACAGTTACAAACAGGTAGATCCTACTACATCAATAATCCCTTGATGTAAATTCTTTAACTACACCAAGCAAAAGACATCTTCAGAGTAGATAAATTAAGGCAAGGAAGGAAATTAAATATTCAACTGAATAAATAAAAACAATTTATTTCAATGTTCGACAGTATTCGTAAACATTTTAGTCACATGTTTAAACTTAGAGAACAAAACATAAGAATCACAGAAAAACAAAATTATATTTAAGACATATTTTTGTTCTATATTATGGTCAGCTTAAGAAACAAAAGAAAGAAGTATGAAAGGGAAGGAACTATCGAGAAGTGTTATACAGAGGTATGAATTCAGAAAAATCGCAAAAGTTTGGAAAAGATAGGGACCCAGAGATAGAAACAAGAGGAAGAATATTGAAGATGGTTTGAAGAGAAACTCTGGCTTTTTATTTTCATAAAAAAATGATTTGGGGCATGCCAAATTATTTGCCTTAATTATTTGACCTGTTAAATAGGTGAACTAATATCTACCTCACAGGGTTATTAGGAAAATTAAATAATCTAAAATTTTTAAAGTAATCAAAATATGGACTACACACATAGAAAATTTTAAGTAAATGATAGCTATTATTATAATACTATTATACATAAAAAGGAGAAATAAAGATAAGTCTCTTGGAAGTAGAACAAGACCTTTATTTGCTAACATCTTCCATTTTATAACTGTTTGGATATTGTGTCAAAAATCTTAAAACATGATTACTTTTTTCTCAATTCCAGGCATAAATCACAAATATCAGCTCTTCACAATTGTCTTGAGGTGAAGATAAAAGGTCATACATGTCTCATTTCCAGGAAACCAGAATAACTCTTCCCATGTTTAGCTTGTGGGAACACCCTGATAACCTAATAGAAAAGCTAATCTGCATGGTTTAAATTCAGTAATTGAAATTTTTATTATATTAGCTAACTTGAAGGATTGTTTTTAACTGAGTGAAGTGAAATTGTATACTCAGATTTTACATACTTCCATAAGGAAGGCAAATTAAGGAAAAGTACCAAAATACAATACAAAGTTGTGCTTTAAAAATGCAATACCAAATTTTTTCCTGTTGCAGAATTAGTAGGACAGAATCTAAGCATAACAAAGAAGAAAATAGAAATGCCACTGCTCACTCATTCCTCCTTGCCCAGGCTTGCAGATGCAACAGCCTCGGGCATTGAGGTATGTCAGCAGTATTTCTGCAGGAACTTCAGTTAACAGTTACCCCAAGAGTCTGAATCTGTTATAAATCTGACCCCATGTCAAAAGTAAAGGTTACAAGTCACTTACTCCTCCTGGCATAGAAAGACCGGGCAGAGGGGAAAAGGCCCTTGGAAGCATATTTTCTTAACATGTAAAGCAACCTGTGCCCTTGCAAATATTTGAGGTCTTTTTGGATGGCAGATGGAAATTTACTAAAAGAAACATGGACATTTTAAAAATAGCCTCTATAGACTTAAACTGAAACTTCCATTTGAGAGAAGGGGGTACCTTCTCCCTTGGTTATGTAGCATCAAATTAAATCCCATATTTTCATGCTGTGAGATGGGGGTAGTGCTATTGGGGTGCTCTGGCGGACGCAACTTGCTCCGTAGTCCCGCCACAGATGGTTGCTGCTTTAAGCAGCTCCCTAATAACTAATCTGTGGTTCCAGCTACAAAAGGTCACTGCACCAGACAGCTTTCTGAAGATTGTTCTGTGGTTCCAGCCACGGAAGGTTGCTGCACCAGGCAGCTTCCTGATCAATAGTCTTCTTGCACAATACCTCAAAGTCTGATATAATCATTTGCAGAATAATTACATTTAATAATCTGGGGGGTTGGGGAGGAGATAGAGATGACAAATTCTCCTGCCTTATGTAGTCAAGGCCTTTCTTATATAGAGGTTCAAACAAAGCAAATGGGAAGAAGATCACAAGTTAAGACCAGGGAGTGGCAAACACAAGTTAAGACCAGGGAGTGGCAAGGTGAACATTTCAGGGAGAATGGAGGTCATCAAAGTCCACCTTTGGTCCCATCTAGTACAAGGAACCTTGTCCCTGTGTGAACAATTTCCATTTAGCATGTACTGTGTACATGGTTAAGCTGGTCCGAAATGGTGACCTCATTGACTGGGCTAAGATGTCCCCCAACATAGTACCATCTATTAAATTAACTGGAAAATTTGGTAACTTCCTATTTCAGTATGTTATAGACAAGAAGTTTGCTTATATCTATTGAATAATTTGATCCCTTTGCCAATTCTGCATAACAAGACAGAAATAATCTAAACTTTCTAGTTCAGTAGAGTGAGCAAGTATTCTGTTTCATTTGCTCGATGAAATACAATGCATGCATTTAAGATAATGTTAAGGCCAGGAGTGATGGCACATATATCACATACAAGCCTGTAATCCCAGTATTTAGGAGGCTGAGACAGGAGGGTCACAGATATAAGACCAGTACATGGTAACTTAGTGAGACCCCGTTTCTAAATAAAAATAAATAAATAAATAAATACATAAATAAATAAATACATAAATAAATAAAGGCTGGGGGTGTAGCTCAGTGGTAGAATGCCCCTGGGTTCAATTCCCAGTACCACACACATAAAAATAATAATGTTAAACTTCAATTTTTTTTTATGTTTTTATTGGTGCATTGTAGTCTCACATCACAATGAGTATCAGTTTGGTGTTAAC
>PVJS01034817.1:0-20000 GCA_004027185.1 Glis glis
AGGATTAAGTATATTTCAATAATTTGTGGAAGATATCATGGTAGTCATTCTTTTACTTAGTAAAAATAAACTGAAGTTCGACCCCTCAAAGTTGTAAATATTCATTAGTAAAAGACTTAAGTACATTATTTTTAAGCAGTGTAATATAATCTTATGAAATGCTTAAAATAGAAACTAGAAAGGCAATATTAACACCTGGAAGAATAGCATTAAATAATGGTAAAAGAAAGAGCAGAGCACAGAGTTAAAATTAGAATGACAGCCATAGTTGTAGAGTGAGATCTTTAGGTGTGGAGCTGTTTGAATTTGTATTGATCAAAATAGTCTTTGTTTTTAGATGGACTGATTAGGTAGGGTGCTGGTGGGGGTTCTATTTCCATGACATCTTGAATACATTTCCCAAGAGAGGCTGTTGGAGTTCAAGGCTGCGGCCCTTCACTGAGACTAATGATAAACTTGGGGCTAGGGGAATGGAGAGGTCACAAGGGCTATATACTGCCATTGGAAAGTTCACCAAACAGACAGGAGAGAGTGCCATGATACCTAACCTTGGGGCAGAGGCACTGATGCAAGTCTGGGTGGGGGCAGGGGGCAAGAGTGGGGTTGATACTGAGTACAATGTTTAGCAAATAAATAGCACTTGGATTTTCTTCAAACCCAACCTCTCCCATAGCCTTTTGTAGCATTGCCAAGCACTTGTGCCAAGTTTGGAGTGAAGCTGAAAACAGAAAAAAATAAATGGGTTGAACAGTGAGCGTGTGTGTGTGTGTGTGTGTGTGTGTGTGTGTGTGTTATAAAACATGAGCTGTTCTGTGTTTTGAAAAGGGGACCGTTTTCCTATTCAGAGAAGTACTAGTACAGAATCCTATCTGTGGCAGGGTCTTAAGCTGTAGTCAGAACAGATGCAATTTGATAGCAGAAAGGAACCAAATGGCCATTTGGAAGCACATGGTTTCTGAATTATATGGGAGAAAACACGTTCCTCCACCGCACTGTTAGTGTGCATATTTACTACATGTGGTCTAGGGAAAGATGAGTTCTAGAGCCATATACAGATGTGCTTAGAAGAAGATGTCGGCCTGGGACCTGTGAGGGTACTCTGAAGTCAGAGATTAGAGAGTACAGTTGTTAAAACCTTGGACGTTAGAACAAGACTGCCTGGCTTTAAATCCTGGTTGTACCACTTCTTGATATATATCTTTTAGCAGAAACCATAAGCTTTTTGGTGCTTTGGTTTCTTCATCTGTAAAATGTGGTTGTGGTGAATATTAAATGAGCTACTATTATATGATCAGGATGGTTTTGGGCAGGCAAATTTTGGCAGTGAATTAGTTATGACTGTGATGTTGATAATGATTAAGCCTCAAAGCTGAGGAAATAAAGAATAGCTCATAATCAATATTTAAAACAATTTAGTACTTGTATCTAGGCATCTCTGGAGCTCAAGCAGAGGTCTGGACTTGTAAGCTGCAGAATTAACCTTTTAAATTCCAGTGACCGCCTCAAACCTTTTTGCCTTCTTTCACAATACTAGCTAGACTGGCTAGGGTACTTCCAGGTACTGTAACAGAATGCAGAATGGGCTTAACCCAATAGTGGTTTATTTCTTACTCACATAAAGACCATGAACATATTATTGATCCGAGTCTATAAAGTTATTTAGGAACCCAAACTCCTCACATGCTGTCTCTTGACCATTCCCCAGGACATCACAGTCTTCTATATCCAAAAGCTAGACTGGAGACCAGGGGGGAGTCACAGCTTCTTAAAACCCTGAGCCTGGAGGAGCTATATCACCTCCATTCATATTCCACTGTTAAAACAAAATTGTGTGGTTGTACCTATAGGCTAGCGGATCTGGGAAATGCAGTCCCAAACTGAGGACAGTGAAAGGGAAGCACACATTTCATAGATAGCCAGCTTTCCTTTCCAGATTTGAAGAAACTGAGTTGCAAGAAAGGGACAGTAGGTATCTCATTCCTAAGTGCTTATTGATCCTCAGAACTGGCAGGGCCATCTTTACATATCCCCCAAGACAGAAGGTGAGGGAGATCTTGGGAAATCTTGATGTGTATGCCCTGGAGTTTGGGGGCCAAATGTGAACATGAAGACTGCTGTTTATTTCTCGACTGATGAGTTTTATAAGGCAGAAGTCTTACCAGAGCAGCTGAATCAGTGGTGTGTGGCAACCCTGATGCAGGACACACAGAAGAAAGTAGGAATAAGCTCCCAATCCATCAGGGATTCTGCACAAGGACCTCAGTAATTGCTGTGACTCTACAAGAAGGTGCATAAAAGTTAGAGGAGGGCAGGACAGAGGCTGCTTTGAAAACTGGTGGTCAGGCAAGACCAGACTCCACTTAGAGAGGGGTTTGGAAACATAGATTCCTGGTGTAGCCAAAAGGGAAATGTGAGCAACCATCTCTGAAGGATTTCTCAGTGAGGAAGAGGTCATGGTGGTGCTGGAGAGCAAGAAACCACACATAACATCTGTGCAGAGACCCGCAGGTTGGTGGAGACCTTCAGGTATAGGTTCCAGTTACTTTCTCCCAACAGTAGACAGCTGTGATGTCAGACCCTTATCCTTTTCCCGTTTCTTCTTACCTTGTAACAGTGCATAGGAAAAGGGTTCAGAGGAGTTAAAGAGAAAAGAATGGAGTCAGGCATGGTGGCTCATGCCTGTAATCCCTACTAGTATGTGGGAGGCTGAGACAGGAGGATTACAGATTCGAGGCCAGACTCAGCAATTTAGTGAGACTCTCAGCAAACTAGTGAGACCCTCAAGCAACTTAGTGAAACCCTGTTTAAAAATCTAAATAAATAAATAAAAAGGGCTGGGGTGTAGCTTGGAGGTGGAATGCCCCTGGGTTCAATCCCCAGTACCAAAACAAACAAACAAAACCCCAAACAGCAAAAACCACTCTCTTAAGAACTACAAATATTATTAAGCCGAAGATTAAGACTGGGGAAGAAGAAATATGAGAGTAGAATTTAAAATGAGAAGAACTGAATGAGACTGCCCTAACATCTGAAAGGGACCAGAAAGTTACGGGATCTTCCAGAGATAAGAGTAAGGGATTGAAAAATGAAATTCTGCAGATTGTGATTAAATACAGTGTTAGAAAAAATAATATAAAAAAGCCTCAATATATCATGTATTTCCCCACCAAGATCAGATTTCTGAGCAAATTGGTCTCCTAAACACTTAGGTATAAAAGGCAGAATTGGGGCTAGAAGACATCACTTTCTAGCATCTGTTTGAATTGATTGACTCAGATGAGGCCGATCCATCAACTCATATCTGCCAGCACATATTTGCGATGGGAAGGAAGTAGCTTGTGTGCCCGTTCAGCTTCCTAACACTTCAGAACCCAAGTGTGGTGCTGGGGGCGCTCATAACTGCATCTACCAAAGTGAGGAGGGAGGAACGGAAAGTGGGAAGAAAAAGGTTTCTTCTTCATGGCATTGGGAGCCTTGGTGCTGCTGTGATTGACAGTGTTTCTCTCTGAAGCAGCAGACACCAAGGACAATCTTGGGAATTTAAATATTTAGGAAAAACATGCTAGGGATCCAGGAACTCCTGAAGAAACAGGTGAGGCCTTAAAGCCTCAGTTAATTCAGCTTAATGGTTAAAATGTTAATGGTTAAAATGTTAAAATATCTACAAACTAGTGACATGTGAGGAAATATGGGTTTCTGGGATGATTTATTAAGAGGAATATTCATTCATTCTTTCACTTTTATTCAACAGTATACTCAATACCTACTTTGTGTCACACACCATGCTAGGTGCTGGGCATAAAATCAAGAGTAAAATAGCCATGCTTTACTGTACTAAATTTCTAAAACCAAATACAGGGAGCTTTAACCAGGGCACCTGATCTGTTCTGAGAGGAGAAGTGGATGATTCAGGGAAGTGACACTAAGTTCAGCATGTTAGAGCAATGGTAAACTGTTTTTCATGTTTATACATTTCTTTGATGTTCTAATATTTCTTTTGTAATAAATAAAAAATCATAAAGGGAAAGACATGAACATTTTGGCACAGGGAACCAAATGGGTCACTGCTTTAAAAGAGTTTCATGTTTTTCCTTATATTCCAAGTAAGTTAAAAATCATTTAGTGCTATGATGAAAGGTCTCCGTCACCTCATTTCTGCCTTCACTGCTTCATCCAGAGAGCGGCTTCCACTTGTACGCTTCCCCTCTCTCTCCTTCCGTTTCATGCCGGGTCCTGCCGCATCCTGCTCATTTCCCCTTGAAATCAATCACTTTAAAGTTTTCTTCTTGGTCTGTGTTGTAATTTCAGAATCCTTAAGTGGTTTTAGAGGAAAAGTACTAAACAAAGTTGGAGATCAGTTGCCTTTCCTTGTTCTAGCCAGAAAAATTAAGAAGATAGAGATGGCTCAAAAGCAATTGTGGCTTTTGAGGAATGAAGCAAGTTGTTATCTGAGGAACTCAAAAGGCAGGAGTGCTTTGAAAGCAAATGATGGGCTTCTCATGATGCCCGACTAGAACCTGAGAAACTAGATTCAGATGCCCAGGTGGATGGTAAAGAAGCTGAGAAGGCTGTGATACAGACATTTAAGCTGAACATGGATTAGAGCATTCCCTATTCTTTAAACACACACACACACACACACACACACACACACACACACACCTGATTCATAGGAATTCAGTATATAGAGAGACTGAATATTTCTAATTAACCTATGTACTGAGTATAGGCTAATTATGTAGAATTATTAATAAATTTGAAACTTAATATAAACCAAAATGCTTAACTAGTTAGTGAAAATTTTCCTTCAGAAAAATGAGTGTTTTCTGTTTATTTCAATATCATAGCAATGAGCAGTCTACCTCAGTAAGATATATGTGATTTTCCTAGCTTCTGGATATAGATATAAATTCAACTTTAGGAATACAAAAGCAATTAAGCAATAGTGTTCTTACACACTCATCCATGTACTTGAATTGAGGAAGCCCTTGGTTCAAGACTGATGTAATCCAAGGCCAACTTCTGTCTGACTCAGTTTGTAGTCCCTGATGGCTGTCATTAGGGAAGTGAAACTTTTGGCCATGGTTTCTAAGCATAGGACAAAGCGTGGAGTAAAGAAATGAAACAAAACAAAATAAAAAACAAACACACACACACACACATTTCAGGAAGAAAGACTTCAGGTGATTGAATAAAATAAATACATGCATCATTGTAGATATTTGACTTGCTGATTATAAAACAACTATTTTCCTGTATATGCCTACTTCTCCCCCACCCCACTGAATTACATCTTGGGCTAAGTACAGTTTTTTACCTCTTTTAAGGTTCCATTTAATAATCTGAAGTAAAGTAATTATTAAAAAGAACTACATATTTTATACAAAATTTCTGTCACTGTATGCTAGGCAAGAGATCTCTGCTCAGGACATGTATTTGAAAATGTAAGCAGAGAGAGAACTAACAAAACATGAAAAAAGGTCTTGCATAAAGTTAATTAAAATAGTTTTAAATTTGCAAAAAAAATTTACTGACCTACGGTGATGCTTAATATGGCATTTAAAATATAGAAACGTTTATATTATTCTTTTACTCAACATAGCGATGAGCATTTTCTTAAGTCTCACCCTTAACCATCTTCTTAGCATGTATATTTCTCCAAATGAGGTGCATCACTGAAAGCATGGGCTTGGTGTGGGGCACACGGAGATATTTGGAAACTTGCCAAGACATTATGTTAATTGGTTTGTTGGGCACTGTTGAGGTTTTGAGAAGAAAGATAAAAATTGACAGATGGAAACTCAAAATATTGGCAAAGTTAAGATTTATACTTAATTAGCACTAAACAGTCCTGCTAAGTAACCCTCAGAGAATCTTAGCCATTCTATTCATAATGCTGGAGCAGGCAGATCTCCCCAGCTTGAGGTGCTTGGGGGCTGTCAGGTAGGGCATAAGTCCAAGGAGCAGTGAGCCTCTCTCCCCCAGAGATGATAGGAGGAGGAGTTGAGCTGGACGTTCATTCAACTCCCCAGGGGGAAAGGCTTAAAGGGACAGAGAGAGGGCAGAAGTGTTTAGAAAAATCCCTCCTCATAGAAACCAGAACAGCTGAGAAAATGTGTTTCCCTCCAGCGGAAATGACTCCTTAATCCCTTGGATTTTTTTCATTCAACACTCTTGGTGGCTTCAACACATGGTTCAAGGTGGCTTTGAGGGATTAAGCATCAAAAATTTAAGATGTATAATGCAGTTCAATTGGTGGCACTGTTTTGTATTGCTTTGAATCCTAATGTTTTCTTCTGGGTTCTTTGCCCAGAGCTGTGTTAATATGCTTGAATGTTTTAAGCTTATTATAACCAGCTACAACTGGTAAAAAAATGCTGACAAATTAGCCACTAAGATCCTCATACTTAACTTCAAATGTCTAGTTCCACAAACAAATCAATGACACTTTGTCTTGCCCTACAGATGTTTGTTCAAACATATCAGTTACATCATTGCCCAGAATTTTACATCCCAGATTTTATTCTAAACACAAATGAAAGATGTTTCTGGGTCCTTAAAAGCATGGGAAATGTGGTATTCTTGTAAGATACAAATATTAAAATGCCTTTAGGCATTTACTTCTCTGTCTCTATGTTCCTGTGCCTCTATATGTCTCTATAGATCTCTGAAGATAGCTATAGATATAGGTAGATAGAGAATGCTAATAGTGTTGCCTACTACAAGGACCAAATGGGTTATGGCTCCAAAATTGAAGCTGTTTTTCTTAAGAATAGCAATCAGTGAGAGATCTCAAATTTAAACTGTCTCTATGCCAAATTAAAAAGATTGTTTTTTTATAAAACCTACAACTCCCAGTTTTCAATGTGACCTTGAAGACACAGGCATGAACAAAGTGCAAATGTGATAAGTGTTATTGCCCCAACTACTACGGACACCTAATAAATACATTTTAAAACAAGAGCAGGGATGATTTTAAATGACAGCTTATAAGCTAGTAGTCTTCGCAAGTCTTTTGTGTTTAGTGATTCAGTGGCCTTTGAAGATCTCTTACAGCGTGGGAGGAGAGTGTTGTTCTTGGCTGAGGTCTGAGAGTCCATGCGGGCCTGGGGAAGGCTGACTAGAATTCCAAAACAAGTGTGTGTTTATAATCTGCAGAAGCCAGGGAGGACCTGTGGTGGTTGGGGCTGTTTCCCTTGTTTCTAGAAAGGTGCAAGGATGCCCTCTTTGGCCCTGGTTAAAAAAAAATGCTTTCCTAGCACGGCTGAAT
The DNA here is from genome assembly GCA_004027185.1 of Glis glis. Taxonomy (NCBI): domain Eukaryota; kingdom Metazoa; phylum Chordata; class Mammalia; order Rodentia; family Gliridae; genus Glis; species Glis glis. Next base: position 7,271 of record PVJS01034817.1, read on the forward strand.
TCTCTGGAACCCCGAGCAACCTCAAACCCCATTGCAAGGTGTCACAGCTGAAGTGAGATCCGTGACGTGATAGCAAACTGCATGATCCACTGAGGCCAGCTTTGCCAGCAATTGCCAGTCCCACCTGCAGCTGTCCAGGCCCTTTCCAACAATGTGTGGCCTTATTCTGCTGGCCTGCCTCACCTCAGTCAGAATGCTTTACAACAGCTTTGCTGACAGGTTGACTTGCATTGTGACTCTTTTGGCAATAAGAGAATATTCCTTAGCTAAATCACACAATCCTGGTTTTTAGAATGTGCCTTCACATTACATCATGTTATTTGTTGCTTTAGGTGTAGATACTGCAGATTCTGCGGGTTGGAAGAACTTTAGAGATTACCTAATTTAACCTATTTGTTCTGTCAGAGAAATGGCAGGTCAGAACTAATGCAACACAATTTAAAAACCTAGAACCTGCTACCCTGAGTCCCAGTTGAATTAAGTTACCATTACACAATGTTTACAACAAACACGTGAATGAGTCAGGATAGAGATTACCATTTCATACATAAAACTATTGAAGATCATGGGGATTAAGTGACTCATATGAGGGCTCATGTAACTAAATTGGGACAAAGCTAGGAAGAAATTCAGTTCTTCTGACTTCTAGTTGGTAATTTTTACACACAGACATGCATGAACATGAACTTGGGAACTGAGACAGGTAGTGCACTCCTGTAATCCTAGTGCTTGGGAGGCTGAGACAGGAGGATCACAGGTTCGAGGATAGCCTCAGCAACTAAGTGAGGCCCTCAGAAATGTAATGAGACCCTACTTCATAATAAAAAGTAAAATAGGGTTGGGGATGTAGCTTGGAAGTAGAATTCATCTGGGTTTAATCCCTAGTAACACACACACACACACACACACACACACACACACACACACGAAAGAAAATGAGACAAACATTTGTCACTCTATGACATACTCTATGGGAAATTTCTTTAAGAAGCATTCAATATTTACAGCTTCAAGAGATTCTTACTATTAATGACCTCTCTCAAGTTCACAGGAGCTGTTCTGTTTGGGGAAGACAGAGAATATGGACACAAATCTGGCTGGTGGGATGAACAAATGATTTAGAAGGAGTCCCTGCTAGGAAGATAGCATTATTAACTGCTATATGCAAAATGCATTGTCCCCAGGGGCAATAGACTAGTGGAGTCCAACTCTAGTACTAAGGCCATATTCCTTAAAGGAGAAAGGAGTTTTTAGAGAAGGAAATTTCTTTCCTTCAGAGGAAGAAATATGTATGGGATTACAATTATAGAGGGGCTCTTTTCTCTTAATTTTTCTGTCTTATGGAGATTTTATTTAAGTTTTTCTGAGCATCGGTTATAATTACCACTTCATGAAGATAACAATAAAAAGCAGTTCATTTCTCAATTGTTGCCTTCTTTCCACCTAGGAAATATGATTCTGATGTATCAAAATAAAAAGGTAGTTTACACTGTAATACACTCAATTCCTGAACAGAACCCCAGGATTTAAGAACCAAGTTTTAATGCCTGTCAGTAGTTCCAAGAATAACACATTATGATTTGAAAATGATAAGGCACACAGCTCTTTGTACTGTTTATGTTTGGAAAGCTATTTAATGAAGAGTTCTATTACACTGTCCCACAGGGAAAGACCAGCACAGGTCACAGGGCATGTTTTGTTCAGTCCCATGATCTACCCTCTATCAGCCATTCTCTCCCCATGCACACACAGACCTGGTTACTTACCACATTGCTAAGCACGTTCTCTAAAGCAAAATGAAAATTCATTCAAACATCGAACAGATGTGAATAAAAAGAAGAGGGTAGTTTAAAAATATTTCTGTTGCTATCAGCAATTATTTTGTCCCATGAATGGCACTGGCTATTGGTGTAGAATGTGAATAAAGCTGGTTTGGTTACTTTGGAAGTTGGAACAATAGCGAGTCTCCCATGTTCAGGCCATGAGATTGTTTATTGAAATTTCATTATGCTTTCCAAATTACATTTTGAAGAAAGCATCAAATTAAAATGAAAAAATAGTTGTATAGATCAGTAAATGATTTTGTTCTACAGTTTAATAGATATGGTCATATACAAAATGTTACAAAAACTGCTGTGTGTGTGTGTGTGTGTGTGTGTGTGTGTGTGTGCATGTGTGTTTTACTTGGGATTAAACCCAGGGACATTTTATCTCCGAGCTACACCACTAGCTCATTTTTATTTTTCGTTTTGAAACATAACCAAAACTCTTGCTAAATTGCTGAGTCTTGCTAAGTTGCTGAGGCTGATCTTGAACCTACAATTCTCCCACATACTGGGATTATAAGTGTGTGCCATCATGCCCAGCCAAAAGGTGCTTTTTAAAACGCTTTACACATATTTCCTAAATTTCAAAATAGCTATATTGCTTTCTTTATTGATGTAAAAAATCCCCCTGGAACCATATCCAGACACTTTAAATTAAATAATTAAAAGTTTCTTTTTCTCTTAGAAGGTACTGATTAATTGAAATAACACAATTAGCTTACTGGAAAATTAGAAAACATAAATATACTCCAGTGAATTTATTATATATGCCAATGATATGATGATTCAGAATACTATGAAGAAATTATATGGGTAGAAATAAACATTTTGCATATAAAATCTTTACAAATTGGGGAATAGTTTTATAAGAAGTCCATCTAATTGAAATGTCAACTAACTCAAGATAAAGACCAACATGTTGATCATAAGAGCAGAAAGAAAGTGGAATTGAACATGGTCCTAAATAGAAAAACTGGAATCAGAAAGCCTGACATCTCATCTTAACTATCTATGACACTGGGCAGTGTATATACCTCCCTTACTGTTATGGTCAGATATAGAATGTTACCTGAAGAGCACAGGGTTGAAACAGTTAAGTCGTGAGGGTTGTGATTATCAGTGGATAAATCCATTTAGTGGATTTATTTGGGTGGTAACCTAGGCTGGTTGGAGAAGGTGGATCCCTGGGGATATGGCCTTAACGATTGTGTTTTGTCTTTGAATCCTCTTGCTTTCTCTCTTTTGTGTCTAGCCTCCATAATATGAGAACAGAGCCTTGCTCTTTCCGTTTGTCTGCTTCTAGCATCCATGATATGAGAGCAGAGCTTTGCACGTTCTCTCTCCCTTTCCACTTGGCACCACCATGCCATGCCCTGAGATCCAGAGACCCTGGCCTCATATGGACTGAACCCTGGAATCTCTAAAAATATGTGAGCAAATAAATCTTCCTCTAAGTTATGTGGTTGGTTGCTTTGTATTATATCAGAGAGAATGTTCAATGAGACACTTATATAGAAAACAAAAATTTCAGAACTGGATTCTATAGGGAATAGAATCAATGGAGTGTGTCTATATGAAGACAGGTTTATTTTAAAGAATTGGCTCGCTGGGCATGGTGGCGCACGCTTGTAATCCCAGTACTTTGGGAGGCGGAGACCGGAGGATCCAGGTTCGCGGCCAACCTCAGCGCACATGCGCGTGCGCGTGATCTCTCTCTCCTCTCTCCTCTCTCTCTCTCTCTCTCTCTCTCTCTCTCTCTCTTTCTCTCTCTCCCTAGTGAGGCCCTCAGCAACTTTGTGATACCCGGTTTCAAAAATAAAGCATAAAAAAATAGGGCCGGGGGTGTAGTGCGGAGGTAGAACACCCCTGCGTTCAATCCCCGGTACCGAAAAAAAAAAAAAATTGGCTCAATGTGACTGTGGATGCTGGCAAGTCCAAAATCTGCGAAATAGGCTGGCAGTTCAGAGATTCGGGAAAGAGCTGAAGTTGCAGCTCAGGTTTGAAGGCATATTTTTCCTTTTTCCTGGGAGAGCAGCCTTTTCCTTAAGATCCTTAATTGGTTGAGTGACTCCCATTCACATTATGGAGGATAATCTGCTTTACATAAAAATCTACTGATTTGAATGTTAATCTTATGTAAAGAATACCTTCATAACATACCCATAAACATCTGAGCCCCACAGCTTAGCCAAGTTGACACCTAAGATTAACCATCGCAAGAACATAATAAACCAGTCACTCTCATTGCATTGACGATGGGTTTATTGACTTTTCAATAATTCTAGAAAACAATCTGAACACTTTATCAAGAGTTTCAAATGCCCACAGTATTTTTTTTAGCAAATGATGACATTTCTATTCTATGGAAATAAACCATAATGCTGACACAGAGCATAAACCATAAAGGAAAAGATTGACAAGTAAAATATTAAAATTAAATTGTTGCAACATTAGACATCCTTCACAAAATTAAAAATAAGCCATTAGTCAGGAAAGATACTTGGAACACATGCAGCAGATAAAAGATTAGTAACTAAACTATACAGAGGACACTTCATGCCTATAACCATTGAGAAAATGATTTAAATCCCAATGGAAAATGAGCAAAGTTTAACAGGGCAGTGCTTGAAAAAGATACCCAAATCACTGACAGTTATTTGAAAGGATGTTTAACTTGTAATCAGAGAAATTCAAATAAAAAGAAGTGTGATTTTTCAAGCTACCAGAAAGACCAACAATGCCAACTGTTGGTAAGAGTTTAAATTGATATAACTATGTTAGAGAATACCTAGTTTGCCAAAACCTAGAAAAACTGAAGATGTGAATAAATTGAAACTTTAAAATTCCACTGCTAGTTCTATATGACCTAGTGAAATTCTGGCACATGAACATATGTATATACTAGGACTATGTATTATGTGGAGTATTGTTTATAAATACAAAACAGAGGAAACAATTTAAATATTCATTAGCAGAAAAACAAATCTTGATGTAGTCAGCAATTAGAATATTGTATGCTAGTTTAAATAAATAAATAAATTACTGGATTTACATTTATCAACATGGATTTATCATAAAAATATATCAGGTGAAAAAAGCAGGTTACAAAATTTTATATATATGTGTATAATAATATAATATAAAATAATATAATATAACTGAGTGATTTTATGATTATATATTTTATATATATAATTTTTATATTAACCAATTATACATTAGCCAATTTTTGTTATATATATAAGATTTTTTCCTTTATGCCAAATTTATTTATTTATTTATTGTGGAACTGGGGATTGAACCCAGGGGCAGTCTACCTCCAAGCTACACCCCCTATTTTTTTATTCTTTATTTTGAAACAGTGTCTCACTAAGTTGCAGGGGCCTCACTAAGTAGCTGAGGCTGGCTGCAAAGCTGTGATCCTCCTGTCTCAGCCTCCCAAGTACTGGGATTACAAGAGTGCACCACCACATCTGGCATATATGCCAACTTTAAACACATTTAGTTGAGGCAGTCAATTAGAAGTTTAAGAAATTATAATAATAATATCCTATACCATGTATGCATATGTGGGAAGATTATTTCCTAAAACATGGAGTGAAAGAACACCCACCAACTTTCAAATATTATTTACTTCTAGAAAGATTGTGAGGGAAATGGATGGCTGTGTGTGCATGTGACTGTGCAAGTGTGTGCAAAAAAGAAGGGAGTGGGAAGGTACAAGAGAGCTTTTACTGGATATGTAATATTTTATTTCTTAAAATAAAAGTTAAGCATATGTGGACAAATAATATATTAAGAATACACAACACCAAGAGTGAACTCTGATGTAGACATGCACTCTGGGTGTATCAATGAAAGTTCATCCACTGAAACAAATGTACCACTCTGCTTCTGGATTTTGACAGTGGGGAATCCCTGCATGTGTGAGGACAGGGGTGTATGGGAATTCTCTGTACTTTCTGCTCAGGTTTGTTTTGTACCTAAAACTGCTCAAAAATAGTTCATTAATGTAAAAAAATGTTAAGTCTAGATGATGGTTACATTTTTAAAGTTATCCTTTGGGCATTATTGAATCTTTGAAAATATGATAATAATAAAAAATGCATTAAAACAGTTCTAGGTCATTCCAAAACTTTTATTTCACATGCCTGCATGACTGTTATGTTAAATATAAATATAAATAAACTTGAAAGTGAAAACTTAATTCTCAGAAAATTGAGGATGTTGTTTTTTGTGGGTAGGACATTTTAGATGATGTATACACACATTTATTATTTTACACACACATACACATTTTGCATTTCAGGAACATAATTTTTGTGATTTAAAATATTGAAATTTTAGGTTTCTTTGGTCAAACATGAATGGTGTACATATCAAGTATTTGGCTTGTGTTTTTTTGGAGGGATAACATTTGATTTCTTAGATTTTTAGGTGTTTTTCCTCACCCTTCCATCTTTATAGAATTTTTTATTCTATCTCCAAACTTGAGTCACTAATTTCTCCTTGCCAGTTAAATAAGTATTTCAGGATAAAGGCAAAATCATTATAATTGTTAGAAAAGGCAGACTTCCTTATTATTTATTCATGCCAGAAAAGTCCCTCAGCTGTTGCACAGGATAATTTCAGGATATTCCATCTCAATAGTTCTATTTTGCTCCATATTAGAATCAGCAGAGAGTCTTTAAAAATCTTAAAGCCTGGCTAGGCCCATCTCATACCAATTAAATCAAGACCTCTGACCTCTGGGAGTTGAACTCAGCAGCATCAGTTGTTGTTTTTAATTCCCAAGTTTGCAACCAAAAACCTTTCCATAATATGACAAGTAAGAACCATACCCTTTTTCCTTCTCCATTGAAAACATACACATCTTATTAGAGTTTACAATTAGATCCCTGTATAGCAGCCATGATGGGGACTAGAATTCCTATGATCTTCACAGCTTTGAACCCTAAATGAGGATTCCTGGTTCCCAGGTGTGAGCCATCATTTAGATTTGACATATGGAATCTGCTTTAGTTATGCATGCTTTTGGTTGCAGATGGCAAGAACATCAACTGTTACAAGTTGTGGCCAAAAATAATATCACAAAACAGGTTATTTTGGAAAAACAAATACTTATCTATAGGGGCTTCTAAGAATGATCAATTCCTAGATAAAACTGAAAAAAATCCAATGGAAAGCTAATTTATTTAAATATCTCGATGATATTTTTATTTGTAAACATAATGTTTAACCTTTTCATTTAAAATTTTGTCATTTCTTGGATGTCAGGCTTTTCATTTTTTTATCACTGATTTGTAGTTTTGTTTCACACATAAAACAATGAAACCTGAAATGGAGATAAAAGGCAGACCTTCCCCAGAGTGTAGTGTATTTTGTAGAAGCCCAGTTACTACTGTTGGCCATCATAATTTAGTTCCAGGAACTGCTGACAGAATCTCATTCAGGATTTCTAACTTGTGGTCATTGAGCTGTATGTTCCTCAGATGTGCACAGGTGTCATATGCACTGAAGTATGAAATCTCATCCTTGGTATAATGATATGCTTTATGTATAACCTTTCTATCATTTCAGAAACTGATGCTGTATCTCAACCACCCAGAATTTAAAAGGCCTATGTGGTAGGCATATTAGAGATATTTTCATATCAGGCATATTACATGGTAGAACGAATAATTTGGGGTATAACTTGAGCAATGCTGGAAAGCTATACTTTCTTCATTTACTAAAATTAGATCGATTGAGCACCTATTTAATGCTATATTTTGAATCCTCAAATTATCTATTTTGAAATATTGTTATCCCTTCTTTGGAAGAAGGCACTGAATCTCCTTGGCTTGAATGAAGAGAAAAATGGACATGGGTTAATGGAAAACCTTGGTACTTATTTGCATGGTGGCATAAATTTATTTCACCTGTTGATTAGGTGCTACCCAGGAAGACAGAGTTCAGGGAGCTGTGAGGAAGAAGCATAGTTTTCCTCCACATTCCTGCTTTGTATATTTGCAGATTTTTTCTTTTTTGTAAAAACTCTTCCTCTCTTCTAACATGCCTCACAATAATGTTATGATTGTTTTGTTTCTATTTGTTGTCAACCTTATAAAAGTATTCTGCCCTGTTTTCATTAACAATTTACATTTGAAAGTTAATTCATTGATTTAGTAAAAAGATAGATGGTTATTACAAAAAGAAATGTAAGTAATTTAGAAAAGCAGAACAAAACATCCCCAACCAGCCTTCCACCCCCCTCAACCCTACAACCATAAACATTTGAGGAATATTACTCAGGAAATCTCTGTATGCATAAAACAACAGAAAGATACATTTTTAAATGTTAGGAAAACCATATTATATTATTCATGCTCTTTTCAAATTCAAGATGTTCACTTTATTTTTCTTATCAACTCAGTAGGAGGAATGTTTCATGCACAATAAACTCCATTCATTTAGGTGCACAGCTCAATGAGTTTTTATAGTTACAAACACCCATAAAACTATAATCACAGTAAAGATAGAACAAACTTGAATCACCCCCAAAAGATTCCTCATGCCCCTTTGCAATCCATTTCTCTCATTGCCCCCAGCTCCAGGAGATCATTGAACAGTTTTTTTTATTCATTCATTTTGTTTTGATTCTTTCTATGATTCCATGATTCTAGTTCCATCCATTTCCTGTATTTACTTTTAAGCATGTTTTCCTTTACCTCAGTGAGCAGAATTATAATAGCTGTTTTGCAGTTTTTACCTAACAATTTCAGCATCTAGGTCATCTCTTAGTTGCCATTTCATGTGTGTGTGTGTGTGTGTGTGTGTGTGTGTGTGTGTGTGTATGTGTGTGTGTGTTACTAGGACTGAACCCCTGAAGGGCATTTTACTTCTGAACTATACCTGCACCCCTTTTTTATTTTGAAACAGAGTCTCACTAGGTTTCTGAGGCTGTCCTCAAACCCGCGATCCTCCTATCTCAGCCTCACAAATACTGGGATCACAGGTGTGTGCCACCACACCCAGCCACAAATGACATTTCTTAATTGTCCTTACCCTTGGCAATGGTTCATACTTTGACTCTCTGTTGAACAATTTTGGATTATATCATGGTCATTATGAATATTATGCTGTATAGTCTCTATAATCTGTCCTATTGTTTCAAAGAGTATTGATGTTTTGTTTTAGTATGCAGTTGACTTGAGTGGACGGACTCACATCATACGCGTTCATGTCTGCAGTGGCTGACAGCTCAGATATCAGTGTACTCTTGGTTGCAATTTATTTTGTTTGTCCCATGAATGTATAGGTCAGAGATCAGCCAGAGGCTTGAGCTGCACTTAACTACAAGATTTGCTTCTCTGGTTCTACCCTTTCTTGGGCTTCTTTGTCACTCTCCAGCAACCTTGTGTCTCTGAGGTTTTGTCCCTTGGAGTGAAAGAGATGAGGAAAGTTTCTACCTGAGTTTTGGCCACTTTTCTAGTCATTTGAGTTGATTGTTCAATCATTGCTGACTTTGTCTCTGTTTAAAAATCTGTTATCATCTGTTTCACAATATACTTTATCACTTTTTTTTAAATCAGCTGTCTTTTATAGTGGTCCATTTTACTGTGTGAGCTGTAATTTCTGCCACAGTTGCACGAGAAACTTCAGAGTATAATTTGTGTTTCCTCCTAAAGGAACTTGATGGATTTTCTAGGGTCTCAGTTTTTAAGCCAGCTTCTCAGACAGGGGTTTCTGTAATTCATGGGTTGTTTTAATTCCAACTATGCATGTGAGTGACACAGGCCTGATTTTCTGATTTTTCACAGATAAATATTTTCCACCATGGCTCTAGGATGTCGGCAAGCTGTCTTACTGCTCTCCAAGGTCTGTTGGGTTCAGGTTTTCTCATATCTGTTTTACCCATGGGGCAGCCCTTCTGAATTCTATGCTGTGTATCAAGGGTTCAGTTCCAGCTCCCAGAGAACTTCCTGGGGCAAGTGTTAACATCCTTCCTCATTCTTTTGCTAAGCCCTCAAGTTCACTCTCCATTTCCACTTTGACTTTCAGTTTAATTTCAGCCATGGACTTCATTTTGTGGTTCTAGTATATTTCTTAGTGGTTAAAATGGGAGGGGAGGATTTCCCTTGGCACCTTACTCTGCCATATTGACTAGAAGTCTCTTTTCTATTCTATATTCCCTCCTTCTTGCAGTCAGTTAGCAAAGTCTAGCTTTGCTTTCTCTCCTTGTAACCTTTCCTATATTTTTTATGCCAGCTCCTATCCCCTAAGCCCCCAGTCCAGGCTTTTAATATCACAATGCATTAGTGCATTTGTTTTCTAATTTCTATCTCTATCGCCGCTTTATCTCTATCCAAATATATCTTAGGTACTGCTGCCATAATACTTGTTATAAATTTGGATTTGATCATGTCACTTCTCTCCACAGAAGTCTTTGGTGGCTCTTCAATGCTGAGAACAAATCCTTTTTCCAGCATGACTCACACTTTCTAACCTTTTCTGCCATTACTCTTAGCACAACCTCTGAATTTCAGGTGAAGCTGCTGTGCTCATTGTCCCTGTAGTCATGTGACATCCTGACTACCATTTACCTATGTTCATACTATCCCCCAAATATGGAAAAATGTGGAATGCCTTTCCCAAGTCAGGATACATCTCCAAATAATATTATTTCTCATAGGCAAAGTGGAAGGCTGCTCTCTACTTCCATGGGTTCTTATCTGAGATTCTTCCATGGATCCATGCAAAGTCTATCAGTTGCCTCTGCAGATCTTTTGATATTTGTCATGGTTTTTCTCTCCTTTCCCTCCTTTCTCTCTCTGTTTCTATTTTTATATGTAAGCTCCTTTGAGGCTGAAAGAGAGGTAGGAAACTTTTATTATATGAGGAAAATTTTATTTGTAAAGTCTATTTTTCATAGTTATGAAGTGTCTTGCACATAAGGAATTTTTAATCTAGGAAATGAGATGAATTGTGTGTGTGTGTGTGTGTGGGTACTGGGGATTGAACCTTGGAGTATTCTACCCCTGAAATACACTCCCAGCCCTATTTTATTTTTTATTTTGAAACAGGGTCTCACTAAGTTGCTGAGGGCCATCATATGTTGCTGAGGCTGGTCTTGAACCTGTGATCCTCCTGTTTTGGCCTCCCAAGTACTAAAATTACAGGCATGTGCCACCACACCAGGCTGAGAAGGTGAATTTTGATGTGGGAAAGGAGTATAAAAAGGGACAGGGTACAATAATAATTGGTACTAAAATCAAGAGGAAATGAGACACTTTCTTGAGAATAATAGCTGCTGACATCCTAGCCACTTGTTTTTTACCTGTTGGATTAGCGATTGTTTTTTACCTGTTGGCAAGCCTCAGTAGCTCCATGAAGGAATTGTCACTTAAAAAACAATAAAACAAACACCAAAAACAAAAGAGAAAGAAAAGAAAAGAAAAGAAAAGAGAGGAAAGAAAGAAGGAATTAGGCTTTATTGAAGAATTCAGCTGGGCATGGTAGCACATGCCTATAATCCTAATACTTGAGTGGCTGAGACAGGAGGATCACCGATTCAAGACCAGCCTCAGCAACTTAGCAAGGCTCTCAATAACTCAGCAAGACCCTGTTTCAAAACAAAAAATAGAAAATGGCTGGGATTGTAGCTCCAAGGTAGAATGCTTCGGTTTCAATCCCCAGTACCAGAAAAAAAAAAAGAATTCATACTTTCATACTTAGATCCTGGGGGGAAAATAAGCCTAACATCCACTATACCCCACAAAGAAATGTATAGAATCATAAAAACTTTACCATTATGTAGAAGCATAAGCATTTAATTAAATTAGTTTCTTTGAAATACAGGAGCCAGGGAGGTGGGGCCCTTGCTCCCAGGACCTGTCTGTTATTGGTGGAGGTGAGACTCTGCTGGCATCTTCGATAAGGTATGGCCCCCACTAAGGTTCCTGCTGGATGTTTTAAAGTTGTCATTGACAGATGGCACAGAGTTTTGAGGAGAGATGGTTTGATAAATGTGTTGGTGAGTTTCTCTTGTCAGAAATGATGACGGGCATTTCGAGAGAATCGATTTTCTCTTTCATAGAAGGAATAAGTTGGTCATGTGAAACTTAAATGTGCAAAACAAGAACCATTCTGCATTACACAGAGAGGGAGCTCTCAGCTCAGTATGACAGCTCTATGGCAGCAGATGTGATGCTCACCAAATATTGAGGTGTCCCCCATACTTCTAAATCCTCTTGAATTTATACAGTACAGGTGGCTTGTTCTGGATGATGACACATGAGCAGAAGAGATGGGTGTGACTTCTGGGCTGAGACAGCAAATGCGCATGAGCGATTCTCCTGCTCCGCTCCTCCCCATCAAGAAAGTGTTCCATAACAGCACTAGCCATGAAGTCCTGCAGCCTTGTCAGCCTGCGTCCAAGGGTAACTGTGTGAGCAGACACCCCAAACTACTACCATACCATCCTTTGCTCTCCATGTGAACACCTGAAGCAACATAAATGTTCATCACAGTCATTGAAATTTGTTAACTGTAGATTAACAGAAGTGGGTGTTTCTCGACCATTTTTTCATTAAGGAGACTTCAAAGATATATTTTCTCTAGTCTCTGCCCACCCACTCACACAGTGAAGTTTTATACTACAGATATACTGCTTATGTACATTTATGCACATACAGTTATTCAAAAAGAATAAGTTTGTCTACTTCCTCCTAAGAACCAACTTACCCCCTTGAGGATGCTAGATAACCCATGACAACTAGACTGGTTCAGCAATAGCAAGGAATATCTTTAAGATAAGCTTCCCATGTTCACCCAGACACCAGAAGGAGACCCCCCCCCAAGATGTTTAAATGTGTGCTTCACTGCACAAGGGGTTTGAAACAGGTAAGTTGAGTTATTTAAAA
>PVJS01034818.1:0-21354 GCA_004027185.1 Glis glis
CTCTCTCTCTCTTTCTTTCTTTCATCTTTTCTATCTTTCTATCTTTCTTGCATTTTCTTTATGTTATAGGTGGTTTAAGGCAATGCAGAAGCCAGGCGAGGTGGTACACACTTGTAATCCCAGTACTTGGGAGGCTGAGACAAGTGATTGCAGGTCCAGCACATGGTGACTTGGTGAGACCCTGTTTCAAAACAAAAAGAGTTGGTATAACTTGGAGGCAGAACGCCCCTGGGTTCAATCCCCAGTACCAAATAAAAAAAAGAGAAAAACAATGCAGAGAGAGTCTATTATTTATATAAGTTAAACCTGAAAATTTGGAACACTAAGCCACTAAACTCTGGTCATTATGATAACCTCTTGTACAGTTTGTAAGTAATGATGACAGACTGCAAAATATCATATTGTTAGGAGTCTTCGTTAAGATAAAACTTTGGACCTCGATGCCTTGCAGTCAAATCAATCATCAATTTTCAAATGTGAAAAATTTCCCAGGTAACAACACTAACATGTTATGGAAATTCAAAAAGACTAAAGCTCAACTGTTAAAATGTAACCTATGAGAAACAAAAATAGTTGTTAAAAAGTAGTAGAAACAAGCTTGGATGGTTTAGATACCATTTCCAGCCACATTTGTTACAGTTGAATAGTTATAGCACTGTTAATATATTTATTTACATATACTCCCAATTAGTCTCTATAGACACTTTACGAGACCTAAGTATACATTTATACATACATATATACACAAATGTATGTACATAAATATATACAAATTATCTCAAAACAAGCAAAATATATATGCGCGTGTATATACATTAGCAGAATATATATATTTCTATATAATATATAGAATTCATATATATATATATAAATACACACACATATATCATAATCTTTCAAGGGACTAAGTAAGGAAGTTAATGGATCTTCTTACGGGTACACTGAAAGTCTTCTGGAGAAAGTAGATCATAGTCTGAAACTTGGTGGAAGATTGTTATACACATAGGATGTGGTAGAGTCAGACAAGTGAGCCATTTCAAATAGTGTCTCATGAGGGGTCAACAGCAATATTCGATGTTTACTTGGGTCCAGAGACTATACCTTTAGGTTTAAATATTCAAGTTTGTCATTTCAATTATGTGGGTAGCCTAAATTGGAGAAGACTGCATTTTAAATGAGTATGAAAAATGTAGTAGTAGCTGGGCATGGTGGTGCATGCTTGTAATCCAGTACTTGGGAGGCTGAGACAGGAGGATTGCAGGTTTGTGGCCAGCCTCAGCTACTTAGTGAGGTCCTCCACAATTTAGTGAGGCCCTGTTTCAAAAACAGAATAAAAATTAGGGCTGGGGGTGTACCTCGGAGGTAGAATGCCCCTGGGTTCAATCCCCAGTACCACAAAATACACACACACACACACACACACACACACACACACACACACATATATATATATATGTATATGTATAATATTAGTGTACACATAATACTCTGCACTCACCTCAGGAGAAAAACTGACTTGGGAGATTGTTAATATAAAAATTTTGGCCGGGTGTGGTGGCGCACGCTTGTAATCCCAGTACTTTGGGAGGCGGAGACCGGAGGATCAGGTTCGCGGCCAGCCTCAGCTCTCGTGCGCACGTCTCTCCCTGTCTCTCTCTCTCTCTCTCTCTCTCTCTCTACTTAGTGAGGCCCTCCGCAACTTCGTGAGACCTGGTCTCAAAATAAAGTATGAAAAATAGGGCCGGGGGCGTAGCGCGGAGGTAGAACGCCCCTGCGTTCAATCCCCGGTACCGCAAAAAAAAAAAAAAAAAAAAATTTTGCTTGTAGTGAGAGAAAATAATTGAAAAAATGAAAGAATTTTGATATCAAATGCAATATACTTGGTTTTAATATTCAAAATCAACTAATATTTATTAAGAAAAAGTGCTAGATTTTGGACTTTCTCACATTATCTAATGTATCCTTCACCATAGTATAAGATAATGTTATTTTCCTATATAATATTCAGTTAATTAAGCTGTTATTCTAGCTGAGATGAAATATATTACAGTATATTTTGTCACCTATATATTACAGTATATTTTGTCACACGCGCACACACACATATGCTTACTGTTTTTAAGGAGGTTTAATCTCTTTAGATTGTTCAGTTAGCAGAAGGTTCTGCAAAGGATTAGCTAAAATGCATCTAATGAAGCTTTGAACATTTCCTTGGCCCAAGGCCATAGGTCTCAAAACAAGCAAAATATTAATATTTCATTAATGAAAGCCAAAAATATAACCATTATAATCCTTTTTAAACTATTTTTACATTGTGTCTTTTTATGTTTTATTCCTTTGGCAGTTGAGAATATGGGGAGGACTGATAACATTTTACAAACAGAAAAGTTTGGAAATATCAAGGCAAGAAAGTAACAGCAGTATTAAACTATTGAATTTAAATTCTAAGACAACCCTATGGCATACATACTTGTCATTCATTCATTTAAAGATATTTATTGAGCACCTACTAGGTTCAACACATTGACCCAGGAGCTTTATATACATAAGTAAACACCACAGATCAAATTATTTACCTTTGTTTACATCCTAATTAGGGAAATATAGATAATAAACAATAAACATAATATGTCCATTATATAGTATCTCAGACATTGGCATGCTATGGGGAAAAACAGCAGAGAAAGAAATATAGTGAGTAGTGTAGGGAGGGGTAGATTGCAAATTTGTTTGTTTGTTTATTTATTTATTTATTTATTTATTTATTTATTGGTACTGGGGATTGAACCTGGGGGTGTTCTACCTCTGAGCTACACCCCCAGCCTTTTTTTTTTTTTAAGCAAGGTCTCAATAAGTTACTGAGGTTCTCACTAAATTGCTGAGTCTGGCCTCAAACCTGGGATTCTCCTGTCTTAGCCTGCTACTGGGGTTACAGGTATATACCACCATGCTCAGCTTATATATATATATATATTTATTTATTTTGATATTGGGGATTGATTGGGCATTATACCTCTGAGCTACACCCCCAGCCCTTTTGATTTTTTTGTTTTGAAACAGAATCTTGCTAAGTTGCTGAGTGTCTCACTAAGTATATGAGACTGGCCTCAAACCTGGGATCTTCCTGTCTCAATCTCTCAAGTACTGGTATTACAGGCATGTGGCACCACACCTGGTAGCAATTTTAAATAGAGAAAAAGCAAATTCAAAGATGCTTTTCTTCATTTTACATATTAAGAAAATGGCTTACTGAGTGGCCTAGCACTACCAAGACACGTACCTAGTAAGTGCATAGGGACATTTGAACTCAGGCCTGGCTCCTGTTGCCGAGGCTCTTAACCACTGCATGAGTACAGAAGGGATGCGGTGGAATCAACTATTTCCCTCCAAAGTATTTATTTTGTAAATAGTTTCTCTTATTTATGCCACTTCCAGCTCTTCTACATTTCCCTATATTTTTGCCTTCAAATTATTTAATTTGAGGCCGGGCGTGGTGGCACACGCTTGTAATCCCAGTACTTTGGGAGGCGGAGACCGGAGGATCCGGGTTCGCGGCCAACCTCAGCGCGCATGCGCGCGCGCGTGATCTCTCTCTCTCTCTCTCTCTCTCTCTCTACCTAGTGAGGTCCTCCGCAACTTCGTGAGACCTGGTTTCAAAAATAAAGCATAAAAAAATAGGACCGGGGGTGTAGCGCGGAGGTAGAACGCCCCTGTGTTCAATCCCCGGTACCGCAAAAAAAAAATTATTTAATTTGCCTTTTATGCAGTTTTCAACATATCACTTAGCATTTGAATTCATATCAAGGACAAGATAAATGTTCTTGTGAGCCAAACCTATACTGATAACATAATTATAAGAAAAAATAAGTCAAACCATTGAAAGAGGATCTGACTTATAAAGCAAAAAGCTTCTTATTTACTTTCAGTTTTTGATATGGAAATTAGTATGTGCTTATCATCCATAAGCATATTGTTTACATGTCAATTAAGTCTACAATGCCTACAAATACTTTAATTATACCACTATTAAGAGCTGGAAAATTATAACTAGGCATGCTTCAGATATTCATTCCCAGATGTTGAACTAAATTACAGGTGAGGAAAAAACAAACATCATATGGAATGCCAAAATGATAAGCACAATTGATAAACACAGTCATCATTTATTTACTTCAGTTTTTGAGGATATGGATTTTATAGTAGAGAAGAATTATTTTTATTTTTTATTTTTATTTTTTTGTGGTACTGGGGATTGAACCCAGGGGCGTTCTACCTCCGAGCTACACCCCTGGCCCTATTTTTTATACTTTATTTTGAAACCAGGTCTCACGAAGTTGCAGAGGGCCTCACTAAGTAGCTGAGGCTGGCCACGAACCCGGATCCTCCAGTCTCCGCCTCCCAAATACTGGGATTACAAGCGTGCGCCACCATGCCCGGGCAAATTATTTTTATTATTTTCATCAGCAAGTCAAACCAGAAAAGATTCTACAGGCACACCTGTGTTGACAAGAGCCGAATTCAAGGAAAATAAAAAACAAAGCCATGCATAAAAGTTTATGTTATTTTATATTGTGTTCTGCTAGGCTTTCTGTTAACCAGAGGAGCATTCTTTGATACCTGATACACCAAAGACTTTTCTTTTTTTATAAAACCTTAGTTCCTCAAGAGAACCTCAGATCCTCTCTGAAGCCTGGATTAGAATTTATATTTAGAAAGATCTCACAACTGATATTTAGATCTCCTTTTAATTGTACTTAATGAAGTAAAACCTATCCTCAATTTGAGAGCTTTACTTTTGCCTTTAGAAGGAGAAAATCATGTTTCTTTTGGTCTTTTGGATACCAAGTCAGTCTGAATGACAACCGCTAGAGAGCCTCACTAGAGAAAAGTTATGTGAAGGGTTAGCAGCAACCAGGCCTGGGGAGAAGTGTGTTCCCCACACACACACTGAGCTGGGCCCAAGATTGAGCTGGTCTTTAAGGAGTCAGAGTTCACCCCACCCCACCCCCAGCTTCTTCTGCAAACTATATCTTGCTGAAAATTTATGTGAAGAAGTTCCTTTTCCTCACTACAGGTTTCTTACAACTGCTTTGAGCCTCACTCACATATGAATATATCAGACACTTGTTAAATATATTCAGATTGATCCATAGACACTTTTGTATAACAAAGCCTCCAAAGTCCTTGTTCTTGGATGATACAATACCATGTCCTTAGCCTAGTTCTCTTAGTTCTCAGGAACAGGTACATAAGCTATTTTTTCATGTTCATCTTTTGCTATTTTTACTTAAGTGCACTCTAGCTAAATTAGTCCAACTCTTCCCATTTTATTAGCCAGTAAGCCTAGACCATAATAAGTGTGGAGAAATAAAACCCTGGATTTCTCATTGCATTAGCAAAAAGCCCTGGACTCAGGGCCACAGAAACACATATGCTATAAAGTTAGAAAATGTTTGTGTTTGCTTCACTTAGGAACATTTTCATACACAGTGAGTCCTGGAGTCATTTGCTTAGTGATTCCCTAATCTGAAAAGTAAGTAAATAAATAAAACTTGTATTATCTCTTAAGGTGATCAAACAGAGCCTGGACTACTTCTTTAGTCTAAGCTCCAAGGTACCAGGAAAACCAGAGGGCTATCTCCATCAGGATTCACACATCAATTCCAGAAGCGGGAGACCTCGCGGTGTACTTAGGCCTCTATGTAGTTAGGTCTGCAAAGCTAAGACAAACATTTCCAATATTACCATGGCTCCTGGAGAGATTTTATTTGCCTATCAAAAGGTTGGAGGAAGAAAGAGACCCTTTCAGGAGGTAAGAGTCTGCTTCCTACTTAAAAGCACGGAAAAATAGAATTGCCTTGGCAACATATTTTAAGACGACCTGTTTTTCATTGTGCTGCCTCAAGGATAAGGACAAGGGCAAAGAGGGCCTTTATTTTTTTTTTCCCTGTGAGGAATTTACTAATGAATGCCTGGGACCTGGAACAACTGACGGGTGGAGCACTCAAACATTCAAACCCTAGAAAATGATTTAAAAGTTTTGTTCTTTGTTCTTGTCATTTTTCTCTCATTTGTTTCTCATTGCTGCTTATTCCATAGCCAGAGTAAGTATGGTTGTAGTTTGTATCATTTCTGTGATTCTTGATTTTAACTGATTGCAGTAGTTATTTTTTAAAAAAATAGTTTTTGCCATAAGAAAAGCACAATAGAATTCTGATTGATAGGTATTATGATCACAGATAGTATGACTTTCAATTATTCAATTTTTTAAACAAATTAAGCAAAGTAACAAGATACAAAATCAATCTATAAAAATCAGTAACCTTTCTATACACCAACCATGAATCCACTGAAAAAGAAATCTGGAAAATAATTCCATTCACAATGATCTTAAAAACAATAAAAATACGTTGGAATAAACCTAACCAAGAAGGTCAGATACCTTTACAATGAAAACTATAAAACACTTTAGAAAGAAATCAAAGATCTTAGAAGATGGAAAGATCTTCCATGTTCTTGGATAGGCAGAATATTATCAAAATGGCCATTCTATGAAAAGTGATCTACAGATTCAACATAATCCCTAATAAAATATCAATGTTATTCTTCACAGAGCTAGAAAAAAAATCAGTCCTAAATTTCATATGGGAAAACAAAAGACCCAGAATAATGAAACAATTCTCAGCAGTAAGAACCACACAGGGGCATCACAATAACTGACTTCAAATTATACTATAGAGATATAGTAATAAAAACAGCATAGTATTAGCACAAAAACAGACATATAGAGCAATGAGACAGGATAGAAGATAAAGAAACAAATCCACACACTTATAGCCAATTGATTTTCAATAAAGGTGCCAAAAGCACACGTTGGAGAAAAGACAACCTTTTCAACAAATGGTGTTGGGGAAACTGGTTATTAATTTGTAGACAAATGGAATTAAATCCCAACCTCTCACCCTGCACAAGAGTCAACTCAAAATGGATCAAAGACCTGGAAATTAGACCAGAGACTTTGAAATTACTAGAGGGCATAGGTCCAACACTCCAACATATAGACACAGGTAGACACTTCCTCAATAAGACCCTCAAGGCACAAGAAATCAAAACAAGGATTAATAAGTAGGATTGCATGAAATAAAAGAGCTTCTGTGCAGCAAAAGAAACCATCAAGAACCTTAATAGAGCCAACAGAATTGGAGCAGATTTGTCAGCTACTCCTCCGATAGAGGACTAATCTCTAGAATATACAAAGAACTTAAGAAACTTACCACCAAAAGAACAAACAAGGGCAAGTGAACTACATAGATACTTCACAAAAGAAGTACAAACCGCCAACAAATACATGAAAAAAATGTTCAATATCATTACCAATCAGGGGGATGAAAATCAAAACTACACAGATTCCATCTAACCCCAATCAAAATGGCAATCATCAAGAAGTCAGACAACAATAAATGCTGGTGAGGATGTAGGAACTCTTGTACACTGTTGGTGGGACTGCAAATTAGTACAGCCACTATGGCGATCAGTGTGGAGATTCCACAGAAAACTGGGAATGAATCCACCATATGATCCAGCTATACCACTCCTGGGTATCTTTCCAAAGGGACTGAAATTGGAATATTGTAGTAATGTATGCACATTCATGTTCTTGGCAGCACAATTCACAATAGCCAAATCATGGAACCAACTCAGGTGTCCATCAACCGATGAATGGATTACAAGATTATGGGATATACACACAGTAAAATTCTACTCAGCAACAAAGAAAAACAAAATTATGTAATTTGCAGGAAAATTAATGGACCTGGAGAACATTATTTTAAGTGAGATTAGCCAGTCACAGAGCGTGAAAGGCCTGATGTTTTCCCTCATATGCAAAAGCTAGGGAGTAATCGGGATACACGAGGGACTTTAGATGATGGAGGAGAAACTCCTGTGGAGCAAGGCAGGTAGTCCAGGGGAGGGTTGTGGTGGTGGGTGGGGGAGATTTAACAAAGGAGGCACTTCCATTAAGCTTATGTACATATGTGAGAATATCAATGCCAATCTCAATATCATGTATGGGGATGGGGAGGGAGGGAGTGAGGAGGGAGCCAGGGCAGAGGGGAAGCTCACCAAGTGCTCTGTGCATACATGTCACTATCACTCTGAACTACATTATGATGTGAGACCATAATGCACCAATAAAAGTATATAAAATAAAATTAAAATATCATTATAAAAATAAATTAGAAATGACACCATAAAATGCAGTATTTGGGGGGGGCACTGGGGATTGAACCCAGGGGCATTCTACCTCTGAGCTACACCCCCAGCCCTATTTTTTTTTTAATTTGGAAACAGTGTCTCACTAGGTTGGTGAAAGTCTCACTACTTGCTGAGACTGGCTGGGAACCTGCGATCCTCCTGTCTTAGCCTCCCAAGTACTGGAATTACAAGTATGTGCCACCATGCCCGGCAAAATGCAGTATTTTTAAAGTGAGGAGGAATAAAAAGCTCAAAAAATGTCATTTGAGACTACTAAGGTATGAAAAAGAAAGAAAAGTTTAGTACTCTCCCATGGTGGTTATTTGTGCATGTTTGTGTAGTCAGTTTTCATTATTCATAGTTATGTTCTATAAAGTTGCTGCAAACACTAAATTAGTAAATATTGAATTATGTTCCTGCAAGCCCCAGTTAGCAATTTTTTTTGTCAACTGATCAATACATAACCTCAGTTTTGTGTTTTTGTTTGAAGAAATTACTTAATTTGTATTGTTCATCTATTTATGTGTGTGTATGTGTGTGTTACTGGGGATTGAACTCAGGGATGTACAGAGTGTCCCTAAGTTGCTGAGGCTGGTCTTGAACCTGCAATCCTCCTGTCTCATCCTCCCAAGTTCTGGTATTACAAGTGTGCACCACCAAGCCCATCTTGTTTATCTATTTTTATTGAATTCATGTCTAACAGCACTATCATTCATGCCTGAATAAAGCTTATTTAACACATGTATTTCTTTCTTTTATTTTTTTTACACTTGGTGGTGCCCCCCCACCCCTCTTCCCTCCTGACTCCCCACTCCTCCATACAGGATATTGAGATTGACATTAGTATTCTCACACATGTACATAATGTCAATGGAAGTCATTCCTTCATTGATTCTCCCTCTTCCCCCATACCCCTTCCCCTAGACCACCTCCCTGGCTCCACTGGAGTTTCTCCTCCATTATCTGGAGTCCCTCTGGTATTCTGATTACTCCCTAGCTTCTGCATATGAGAGAAAACATATGATCTTTCACTTTCTGTAATGTATTTTTCCTGTAAGGTATATCATGGTCTTCTTACACTTAGGAACATTAGATATCACTTCAGTAATAAACTCAGGGGCCATTTTAAACATTAATGTCACCAAAAAAAAAAGTTTGAAAATGCAAAAAATAAAAAATTTTAAAAATATGACACTAGATCACAAAAGGACAGTGTTTTACAGTATGAAATTTGAAACAAGAAAGTAAAGTGTCACCTTGTTCCTCAGCTGGGAATCTGCACATGGCATAGCTCGAAATTTTTGGCACTTTGCTCATGTCCATGAATGACGGCAAAGGTACAGTGAATATTGATTTTGGAGTTACAAATACATTTTGCAGCTAGGCAAATTCACAAATACAGAGACTTTTCATAAAATAAGCACCGTATCACTGGTTATGGGCAGCCATGCTTTGCCCTCTCACTAGAGTTATTTAAGCATAAAATGGTTAAACTTGGTGGGTCATTTTGTGTAATTGATCAAAACATAGAAGTTTGAAGGTGAGATGATTTTTAAAGTCTATATAAACTGAGATTTTTATGAATTTTCTTTGTGTAGAATATATGCCAGAATATCAACCCTCAAAGATGTCTTTGACTTCTGTTTTTTTTAAGAAATTAATAATTGGCTATAGTTTTAAATTGTTGTATACAATAAAACTTTTATCATTCATAAATATTTTCTCTGGCAATGTCTCAGACATTGTTAAAAAAGTTATGATAATCCCAGTACTTTGGGAGGCAGAGACTGAAGGATCCGGGTTCGCAGCCAGCCTCAGCTCTCTCTCTCTCTCTCTCTCCCTGTCTCTCTCTCTCTCTCTCTCTCGCTCTACTTTGTGAGGCCCTCCGCAACTTTGTGAGACCCAGTTTCAAAATAAAGTATAAAAAAATAGGGCAGGGAGTGTAGCGTGGAGGTAGAACACCCCTGGGTTCAATCCCCAGTACCGCAAAAAAAAAAAAAAGTTATGACAATGGTGAAACTTACACACACACACACATAAAAAACACCTGCAGAATATAAGACATACAATATACTTAGATTATTGAATATATTCTTTCCAGTAAGTTCCCTTGGAGAACTGAGCTAAGCTGTTTCTTAGGTCAAAAAGATTTAAAAAAAATATTTTATGAACTCCTTTCTTTGGATTATTTCAGAACTAATTTCTAAGACTACACACACACACACACACACACACACACGGGTCTCCCCACTTAAACGGTACTATCTAGTTTTATTTCTTATCCGAGTCATGCAACACTTAGTTCTTCATAGGTTCCTATTCAAAAATTCACATCTGCTATTCATGTGGAAGATTTGTCTCACATACATGCTATTAAAAAACACAATTCTGTATGTGTACATCTATACGGTGTTCAGGGAGGGTACTTTGTTCTTATTAAACTGCTCTTATTGCTATCATTGTATAGGGAAATTCTGAATATAGGTCTCAGCCAGACTTTTGTTGTTGTAGAAGATTGTATTATCCAAATTTGTACACAACAATAGATAACCCATGCTGCATTTTTACAACTGACACTCACCCATCCAATAGTGCCATCTGTATTTTTTCTGTCTTAAATCTGAGCAGAAAGTTTTTACTCTATCTATAAATATGGTAGACAGCAAAGTCATAAAAGTGATGTAGATTCTAGATGCTTGCTCTCTCTGAAGACACACACTTTGGGAATCCTGAGTTAGAATGTAAGAAACCTGGTGTCTGAGTCCATTCCTGCCCTGATAATAAAAATACTTGAGGCTGGGTAATTTATAAAGAACAGAATGGTACTGATCCCCACATGATGGTAGATAACCTCATGACCTGATAATTTCCTAAAGCCCAAATGGCTTCATACCACCAGCTTGGAGTTTAAGTCCCAACATATGAGTTTTAAACCACAGCAGCTGGCTGTCCTGAAGTGGCCATGTTAGGAAGATAACCTGGATCCCACAGAGATGGAGAAATCTGCTCACGCACTCCCAGATGTTTTAGTCCCCAGCTGTTTGAATCTTCCCGCATTAGATTCCCATAACGGGAGCAAAGAAACCTGGAAGTGACATTGCCATTTAACTGAAACTTCATGAGAGACCTTGAGCCAGAAAGTCACATCTGAGCTGCTCGTGAATTCTTGCGCCCCTAAAACTGTGAGATTAAAAAGAAAGTTGTTATTTTAAGTCATTAAGTTTAGGGGCAATTTGTGTATGCATGTGTGGTAATGGGGATTTAACCCAGGAGCATCATGCCTCTGAACTGCACCCTCAGCCTTATTTTATTTTTTTTTATTTTGAAACAGGGTCTTGCTAAGTAAGTTTCTCAGGGTCTCATTAAGTTGCTGAGATTGGCCTTGAACCTGTAATTCTCCTGTCTCATCCATCCAAGTACTCCAAGTACTGAGATTACAGGTGTGTACCACCATGCCCAGTTTAGGTGTTATTTTTAATGTACCCATTGAGACTAAAAGCTTGGAATGAACAAAAGAAACAACTCCAAAAGCTTTTATGATTGGGGACACTATATGATCTGTAGATTTTACTGATTGAAAGATCTAATGCCTTAATTTTTGATTCTCTGAAATGGGTAATTCTCAATTTTCAAGTGGTTTCTCATGGTCAGTTTTAAACTTTGATCATGTAAGTAATCTGTACGTGTGTGTGTGTGTGTGTGTGTGTGTGTGTTTGTGTATAAACTGATGGGAAATTTTCACATATATGTCTTTCTAAGAATATAAATTTTGGAATACAAAGGATATAATATCCATAAAAGTTATAATAAAAAGTTTTATTAAAGTCAAGCATCTCTTTAGTTTATTAGGTATTTCAAAGTCCCTTTTTGCATTATTGCAGTAGAACATACTTTGATGGAAGAATTGGGTTTTGTTTTTTTTTTTTTTTTTTTTTGCGGTACCAGGGATTGAACCCAGGGGCGTTCTACCTCCGCGCTACACCCCCGGCCCTATTTTTTATACTTTTATTTTGAAACCGGGTCTCATGAAGTTGCGGAGGGCCTCACTAAGTAGAGAGAGAGAAAGACAGGGAGAGAGAGAGAGAGAGAGAGAGCTGAGGCTGGCCACGAACCCGTATCCTCCGGTCTCCGCCTCCCAAAGTACTGGGATTACAAGCGTGCGCCACCACGCCCGGCAAGAATTGGGTTTTGACTTTAAAAAAATAGGCCAAATTAATAGTTATTTCTATTTAGCATCAAGTGTATACATTTTGTGTTTTACCTAAGGTTTCTCAGCCCACATACTCCATCAATATATTATTTTTTTTTCTAAAGCAGTTTCTGAATGGTTATTACCTGAGAGTGGGTTGGTAGCGATTCAACTTAATATGTTTTCTTAACTTTGAAAATAATTTCTTTTCAAACTAAAAGTGTTGCTTTTACTGCTGTTAAGTTTTTATAACAAAATATGTGTTATATACATATTTCACAAATTTTACGATATCTTTTTACCAATAATAATTAATGATTGAGCTAATTCTGTCACTAATTTCTTTGTAACTTGAAAGAAAAAAATCCACAAGAACTAAGACATAAAAGATTGAGAGTTTAATGGGAAAACTGTAGCTGCCAAACTGGGAACCTAATTCAGCACTAAGTTTGGAATCTTGAGTTTAAGAGAAAGAGATGTGCTGCAAGTCTTTCAGAGACAATCCATCTCTGTCTTATTTTCATTTTGATAGTGTCCCCAAGAATTGCAGATGAGCTGGCAATGCCTGGGTTTGTCAGCTAGGTAAATGTTAGGTGGCAGGGAAAGGGCCTCTCTTTCTTGGGTGGAAGCTGTGGACCATGGTGTCTAGCTACCTCTGTGTTTTTTTTTTTTTTTTGGCAAGATATTCAATTTAGTACTCAGATGCCAGTCAGAGCTGTTAACACTGTCATCTTGTTAGTTACTCTGGTGTGATAGGAAAGCAATAAGGTATAAAATATTTTCCTGTTATTGTTTATCTGAGAACTATTCTTAATATGACAGCTGTTGGTAAAGTCGACTGTCATCACCATGTGTGCCTGTCTGTGCTTCCTAGAGTTTTAAATCCTATTGTTAATAATGAAAAATATTACATATCATATAGGAAAGTAGTTGGAACTAGTCAAAAGCTGAATCCGATACTAAGATAGCATAGAACTACATCAGAGGAGAATTTAACTAAAAAAAAATTAAAGTGCCCTTGTAAACAGGAGGGAGTGAGAATTGCTTTATTTAACTCCTTGTCCTCTACCAGAAAATGACCTCAACTCCTTCTTCAAACTAATCTGGCCTGGCTGCCAGAACCACTCTGATCAATCTCTTCTTTTTGAGGATAAATAATTTACTTCTGAGCTTTTGAGCTTCCAATGCCTAGCTTCTAGATATTTAAGGGCAACTCACGGCATTCTTCAAACGGATATTTTTATACTGAGAGAAAATTTCTTATTACCTGCTAGAATCAGCATCTATATGTGATGCAATTTCTAATTTTCACCTCTAAGATGTCATTTTGAGAGTCCTTTTCTTAGTGTGAATTTTCAGAAATGTTTCTTTTTTACCTTTCAAGGAAATGCTTTCATATTAATTAATAAGTTCAATGGCAATCTGATTTGGGTTTCCTATTAGGAAATTCCAAGAAAATCTTGGAAATTTTGATGTATATAGAGAGATACAGAAAGGCCTGTAAGAATAATAAATACTGAAAGAAATTTAAAAAGTAGATCAGTTAGATAGTGGGAAGGCAAGAGTTATTAAAAGAAGATTTAGAAAATATATTTTTAAAAAAGTGAATTGGGAGGATGAGACAAGGAGGATCACAGGTTCACAGCCAATCTCAGCAACATAGTGAGGCCCTCTGCAACTTAGCGAGACCGTGTTTCAAAATAAACACGGTCTATGTAGCTCATAGGTGTTATGTGGCTGGATTTGAGTGAAGATGTCACTGTTGAAAATAGAGATTTGGGAGGCCTTAGTTTATAGATGGCACTTAAAACCATGGGACTGGATAAAATCTTGAATGCACTCACATTCACCTTTTTATTATCCAGTGTAGCTCAGAGGTAGAACTCCCCTAGGTTCAATCCCTAGTGCTACAATAAATAAAAATAAATAAATAAATAAATAAATAAATAATTTTAAAAAAGTGAAGAATGGAAGGGAGCTCAGAATTGGTGGTGGATAATTAGTACCAGTAATATTTCTATTTTTTGTTTCCTTGTGTTTAAGTCAAAAGTGGGCCAGGCACGGTGACACACACCTATAATACCAGTACATGGGAGGTTGAGACAGGAGGATTACAGGTACTAGGTAATTTAGCAAGACCGTTTCAAAATAAAAAATAAAAAGGACGGGGGTGTACCTCAGTGGGTTCAATACCCAGGAACACACACACAGGTGTGCATGCACACACACACACACACATGTACACACACACACACAAATCTAAAGTGGTTCTACTGATTAGGATTAATATTAGAGATAAATTAGGAGAACAAAGCAAACTTGGCAAAATTGTTTAAAAGAAAAGTGAAATAAAGAAACAGTAGTATACAGAATTATGTAGATTTTTTCAAATTTGAATGTATTATTCCAAAATAAAAACAGTTGGAGAAGAATCAGAGTCCACTGCTTATAAAATGAAATGACCATCTTTTATATATGAACTGCCTTATTATATCCTTTGCCCTCTTTTTCTTTCTTTTCGGTTGGGACATGCACCATTATTTACTTATTGATTTATAAGGGATTTTTGTCTATTAAGAAAATAAATCTTTTGTTTTTCAAACCATTTATGTGAAACATACAGAAGCAGTTATCTTAGAATCCTAATGAAAAGGTGAAATGATGAACACTAGATTTTATTAAAAAGAGGAAGAACTTGTTAACAGTAGAAGTCTGTTTCCAGTTTCCGCTAGCTTCTGTTTTCTTTAGTTAAGAATAAACTTTAAATGAAGCTTTTCCCTGCAACTCTGTTAGGTTTGGAATTAAAACAATTAATTAAATGGATTTAAGATTAAAGAAAAGTTTGTTCTTAATTGAAAATCAATTGGCTTTGGATAGATCAGAAACTAAATGTTAATGGTACACAATCAAAGTAAATTTAGATGATAAAACTTGTGCCTTCCCTTTCCATCTGATAAAGAACAACATTAGGTGAAAATACTGTGTAGTCCTTAAGTACCAAGAGTGAAGCCTTAAATTAAGCTACAACTAAAACTGTGTATTTTCAGATGCATGCTTCGTAGATTCTCTTCCCACCCCTATTGCTTCATTAAATCAGACAAAGAACTTCAAAATATCATGGCAAGTAATTTAATAAGAATTACTCAATGTACCTGATCCAATATTTTGCAGTTGGATAATAAAAAGGTGAATGTGAGTGCATTCAAGATTTTATTCAGTCCCATGGTTTTAAGTGCCATCTATAAACTAAGGCCTCCCAAATCTCTATTTTCAAGAGTGACATCTTCACTCAAATTCAGCCACATAACACCTAAACAAAATTGAGCAAACTACCATCAGCAAAGCCTTTACATTAAGCTCTCTGTGTTAGTCAGCTTTCCATTACTACAAGTACCTGAGATAATTAACATATAAAGAGAAATGTTTTATTTTGTCACAATCCTAGAGGTGTCAGCCTATGACCAGTTGGCCCCATTGCTTTGACTGTGGCAGCACATCTGGTAGAAGCATGTAGCAGAGAAAAACCACTTACCCACTCTCCCCCTCAACGGCACAGCACAGTGAACCAAAGACCACCCTCCAAGACCCACCTCTTAAAAGTTCCACCACCTCCCAACAGCATTGAGCTGGCGACTAGGCCTTTAACACGTAGAGCTTTGGGATTTCCTGAACTCTCTGCCTAGCATCTTGTGGCCCCACATTTTCATATGGCTGCCTTCTTATTTAAGTTTCAAATTAAATGTCATCTCCTCACTTCTAGTCACTCTCTTGTCCTACTTTGTCTTCTGCAGAGCCCATATCATTATCTAAAATTATATTACTACTTTACGTATTCACTGTACATTTCTCACTAAGAGAAATAAAGCAGGAAGGGCTCATGATGAGCAGGTAGTTCAACTTCCTTGTATTGCATAAGGAGCAATAGAAGATCACAGAAGCTCTATGTTTTCCCAATGTATATCCAATTAGTTAGGGGTGAGGCCAGTGAGGAAAAGGAATCCTGCTGAGGAAACAATAAAGTAAAATTCTCCTGCTTTAGTCCATATCACACTTCATCAATGCCTGCTTAATTCAATTATCTCTGCTTTCCCAGGAGATCCAGTAGGTGACAGGGAGCTCAGCCCTCTCACCACAGATCTGAAGTTTTACGTACCCCAGCTCTGTAACAGAGTATGCCATTCTTAAATCCCTCAAGAATAAAACTCATTCTGAGAGCTATCACAAGTAAGTGAGATGCTTTATCCAAGAACTTTCTTTCATCTGATGACACAACTGTTTAGGTCTTATAAATTTTCAGAGCTTCTCACCCAACACCCTCCCATTGAGTGGGGAGTGGTAGGGAAGCTCTGAATAAAAGCTTGCTAGAGCTTTAATTACATAGTGATGCGTGATAACTTGAACTCAAAGAGATTATTGTGTTGTGATATCTTCTTCACTTTATTATTCAAGAATACCTTTAGTGTGTTTTGCTTTTGAAAATCTAAAGTGTCTAAATTTTTCTGTTTGCTTTATGGAATAGAGTAGATGGAAGACAGACCATCCTTTGAAGAAGGGTTGAGAGTGCCCTACGACTGACCCTCTGAACAAGAGACAATAGATGGACAATGGAAGACAAAGCAGAAGAGAAATACTAGTGATTGGGACTTGCACATGCTTACTACCAAGGAATTATTTACAGGAATTAAATTTCTGAAACCATTTTGCTTTGTTGTGACTTTTGGGTTTCTCCTTTGTAAGGATAAATAAATCTGAGTATTTGAGGCTTTTACCATCTGATTTCAAAATAATAAATCCTTTAATATTTGAGTAATTTTGGAAACAAATATTATAGCTTATGTAAGTCATTTATTTAGCAAGCATGCATTGATAAAGCATGATCAATATTGTATTAGCTTCCATGTGATATGCATAAAGGAACCAGAAACTATGGTTTTTCTTCTTTATGTTTTCATCATCAACATTGCCATACCTTTTGATTTAGTGCTCTAGCCAAGTGCCTGGTAATGCCCAACTAATGGCAGCACAGTAGCCACATCAATGTGGCTATTTCAGTCACATAGAAGTTGTATAGCTGATTTTTCAGAATTACCATTAATTCTTACTAAAGATAATTTAACTACACTTATTGGGCTTTACAGTGTGCAAAGTACTGTGCCATGTTTTATGAGGAAAAATAAAAATAATGTCAATAGATTAAAAATCCGGCTTTTTCCCTAAAGGGGAGAAATAAGCACAGTACTCCCCTATTATCTGTGGTTTCGATTCCCATGGTTTCAGTTATGGCAATCAAGGATGGACCAAAAATGTCAAGTGGAAAATTCCAGAAATAAACTATTTAGAAATTTGAAATTGCATTCCATTTTGAGTAGAATGATGAAATATTACACTGTCCCATTCTGTCCTACTTAGGATGTGAATATTCTTTTTGGCATATCCACATTGTATTTGCTAACTGGTTGTCAGATTAGCTGTCCAACTATTGCACTGGTTATGTTCACGTAACCCTTATTTCACTTAATAATGGTCAAAAGCACAAGAGTAGTGATGCAAAGGAGGCATCAGAGCACAAAACATGGAAGGACAAATTAATAATACATGGCAACACTGCAGGGCATAAAGGAAAAGACAGTAATTATTGGGATCAGTACTATCTATGGCTTTAGGAATCCACTGGAGGTCTTGGAACATATCTTCCACAGATAAGTATTTTTATAGTCACAATGTAAGTTCACATCTTGCAATCGTTCTATGGGAAATATCAACAAAATTCCATAGAAATTCAGAAAATAAAAGAGGCCACAATACAAGGGAAAGAGTGGAAATTCTCCTGGAAGGGTATGGCATTTATACAATGTTTTGAGAGATGAGGGTATTTTTATGGACATGGATGAGAAAGGTGCTGTAGAAAGGGGATGTTCTAATGGAGAGGAATATAATCAAAGATATAGAGGTAGGAGATCCTGGGGTTTATTTGGGAAGTAGAAAATAACTCAGTTTGGCTGGAAATTAGGGCACATGTTACAGAGGATTCAGGTAAAGGTCACAAATGCCAAGCAAAATAGTTTGGACATAATCCTCTAAATAACAGGAGCTACTGGGTTTTGTGAGCAGGAAGATTATATACTTAAGAGTCCTGCATTAGGAAGAGTAATCCTGTAGCAATAGACAAAATTGATTAGGGTAGAAAAAGACTGGAGACCAATTAAAAGGTTATTATGATAGTTTGGCAGAGAAGTAATGAGAGAAGGGACCATGGGAATGGAACAGAAGAGAGCGATTGAAGAGATTAAGGAAGTCAAACCAATGGGATTTAGTGATTAATTGTAGGTGGAAAGCAAAACAGATGAAGGAGATAAGGGTAGTACAGGTTTTAAGCTTGAGAGACTGAAAAAATGATATCATTGACAGAAATGATAAATTGTATGGGATCTAATAGAATTGTTTTGGAATTCTATTTGGAACTTGGCTTTAGACATGTTTAAGGTAGTGTAAAACTGGAAATGCAGAGCACAGCGCAGGAAAATGTCAGAATGGGGATATAGGGTGTGTGTGTGTGTGTGTGTGTGTGTATGAGTAAGTGATAAATTTAAGTAGCTCTTTGATGGCATTATAAGTCAATGAACTCACTAAATGGGAAACAATGAACATTATTTCTTACATAGAGGAGATGAAAAGAAAAGGAGGCAAATAAGAGAAAATGGGATCATTAGAGAAGTTAGATGAGAATCAGCAGACTAGCATCCCTAAATCAAGAGCACTTTATCTTTAATTAAAAAAATCTGGCAGCACAAGATTTTTATATTGTGCTTTGCAGTTTCTATAATTTCAGAACAGACTTTTTTGTTTATACTTGTTCTCATCCTAGTAATAGTATAATTAAGTAAAATAACAGATATTCACTATAGGTCAGAAATCTTAAAGCATTAGGGACATTTATTCCTTTTTCATAGATAATGCTACTTGGTACATATGTTATCAGCAACCTCAATAAACTGATGAGTTTTGCATTCATCCATTTAACAAGTATTTTTAAGTATAGAGGATACCTAGTGTGAAATTGCCCCTGGATGGAGAAATAGAACTGAAGGCTGTTTATGGGAGTAAATAAAAATTTTACCACTGATTCTTTGATGGAGAGATGTCTGTATTTTATTGGCAAGGAAAGTAAGTAAATAATTTAAAGCCACTAAACTGCATATGGTGGCACATATACATTCCTCTAATGTGAGGTTTTAACTCAGGGTGGTGAACTATTGCCACAATTGACTAGAGTGGATTTGCCCCTTCATCATCTTCTCTCTTGATGTAATCACTATTAACTTATCACTTCTTGAAATCATCTCACTCATAATTAGAAATTAATTCAATAAATATTTACCTGGAGTCCATGATGCACCAAGCATCTTTCTAGGTTTTGTAAACCCAACAGTAAACAAAACTGACAAAAATTTCTATCTTTACATAATTTATATTCTAGTGAGAATTTATATTATTGAATACTAATTTAAATCTTAACAAGTTTTTATCTGTGTCATTTTTTTTTTTTTTGCTACTGTTACACATTATGTTTGTGTCCTAAATGGTACTTGGTGTTTTTTTAATTTTTTTTTTTTTTTGGCGGTACTGGGGATTGAACCCAGGAGCATGCTACCTCCAAGCTACACTCCCAGCCCTAATTTTTATTCTTTATTTTGAAACAGGGTCTCACTAAGTTGCGGAAGGCAACTCACTATGTAGCTGAGGCTGGTCACGAACCTGTGATCCTCCTGTCGCAGCCTCGCAAGTACTGGGATTACAAGCCCAGTTGTACTTGGTCTTTTTGACAGAACAACAGAATAATCATGTGTTGGGAATTGCCACAATTCCCAACCAGTGTTTTATTTTATAACAAATAAAAATAGTATGAAAGTATTTGGAAAGATAAGTGTTATATATTGGTCATATTAACAGATGTATAGAAGAAATCTAACTAATATAGAAACGATATTTCAATTAGAAAAGGGCCATTTTGCAAACCCTATTGCAGTAGCTAATCTAGATCAATGGCTGCTTAAAGTGATAAGTAAAATGTTGATTGCAACTCTATAATGGATGGATTAAGCTGAACCTCTTGATCAATCTTAATATGATTAAAAATAAGAAAATCAGACATTGTAAGTCCCCAGATGGGATACAATAAGAAGTAAATAGGACCACTTACGTGTTTTAGACAAATAAAATAAAATGAAATGAAACCTGAATCCCTTAACCTAATCATGCATCAGAAAACAGGTCTACATAAATATGCTAAATAAACACACAAAAAATCAATCACCTAGATATGAGAAATTCTACAGGAAAAATAACCCGGAGGAGGGTGCATTTAAAGAGAGAGTAGAAGAGGAAAAGTGTTAGGGATTAATAGAAGTTTAATTTAGAAATCAAATATGATATGTGAAACTTGTTCGTATTCAGATTTGAATCAACTATAAGGAGACATTTTTTTTTTTTTTTGCAGTACCGGGGATTGAACGCAGGGGCATTCTACCTCCCCGCTACGCCCCCGGCCATATTTTTTATGCTTTATTTTGAAACGGGGTCTCACGAAGTTGCGGAGGGCCTCACTAAGGATAGAGAGAGAGAGAGAGAAAGAGAGAGAGAGAGAGAGAGGGAGAGACAGAGACAGAGAGAGAGCTGAGGCTGGCCGCAAACCCCGATCCTCCGGTCTCCGCCTCCCAAAGTACTGGGATTACAAGCGTGTGCCACCACGCCCGGCACTAAGGAGACATTTTTTGAGAAAACATGAACAATTAAACATGGACTATGCCGGGCGTGGTGGTGCACGCTTGTAATCCCAGTACTTTGGGAGGCGGAGACTGGAGGATCCGGGTTCGCGGCCAGCCTCAGCTCTCTCTCTCTCTCTCTCTCTC
>PVJS01034819.1:0-21352 GCA_004027185.1 Glis glis
GAGAGAAAGAGAGAGAGAGAGAGAGAGAGAGAGAGAGAGAGACAGGGAGAGAGAGAGAGAAAGAGAAAGAGAGAGAGATGAGAGAGAGAGAGAGAAAGAGAGAGAGAGAGAGAGAGAGAGCTGAGGCTGACCGCGAACCTGGATCCTCTGGTCTCTGCCTCCCAAAGTACTGGGATTACAAGCGTGCACCACCACGCCCGACAAAAACACACTTTTTAGGTATTTTTGAATTAAAAGGAAATCACAATGTGTTGTGTACTGAGCAGGCATGTCCCCTGAAATTCACATGTTGAATGCTTGGCCCTCATGTGATGCTGTAAGGAGGTGGGACTTTGGGGAGGCAACTGGGTCACCAGGGTGGAGCCCATGATGAGCTCAGTGCCCTGGCTAGGACAGTTAGGCCACCTGCAAACTGGGAAGGTGGCCTCACCAGACACCACATCTGCTGGTGCCTTGATCGTGGGCTTCCAGCCTCCAGAACCCTAAGAGATAAATATTTGCTATTGAGCCAGGCATGGTGGTGCACACCTGCAATCCCAGTCCTTGGGAGGCTGAGACAGGAAGATCACAGGTTCAATATCAGCCTACGTAACTTAACAAGACCCTGTTTCAAAAGAAAAAATAAAAAGGGATGGAGGTGTAGCTTGGAAGTAGAATGCCCCTGGGTTCAATCCCCGGTACCTAAATAAATAAATAAATAGGTAAAAATAGATAAATGTTTGCTGCTTGAGCCTCCCCCCACCACCAGTCCATGGTATTTCAATGATAGCATCTGAGCTAGTGAAGACACATGAAAATCTAAAATTCTCTCTAGCTAAATACAATTAAAAGTTGGCACATCAAAATTAGTGGAATGCATGTGAGAGGCGACATTCATCCTTAGCTACTAGAAAAGAAGAGAAGCTCAAAATGTCCAACTTTGAATTCAGAATGTGAGCAACAGGAAAGAGTTAAAAAGTACGAGGAGATGAAAGAACTAAAACACATAGTACAAAAGAAAATGGAACCCGGCGTGGTGGTGCACGCCTGTAATCCCAGTGCTTGGGAGGCTGAGACAGGAGGATCACAGATTCGAGGACAGCCTCAGCAACATAGCGAGTCCCTGTTTCAAAACAAGAATGAGGCGGGCTGAGAGTATAGCGCAGAAATAGAATGCCCCTGGGTTCGACCCCCCAGGACCACAAAACAAACAAAAGGAAGAAAAAGAAAGTAGAAATATACCAACAGACAAAGCAACACGTGGCAAGCAATTTGAAAAATTAGATGAAGTGGAACATTTCATAAAAAAGAACAAATTGAAAAATGGCCTCCAAATTAGATTGCATGACTTGTCCTGTATGAGATAAATCGAAGTGATTGTTTAAAATCTCCCCAAAAGGAAGGCATCAGGGTGAGACGATTTTACAGGTAGGTCTTTTCATTTTCGTGTTTTTGCAGTGCTGGGGTACAGGTAGGTCTTAGTTGCTTTGCAGATCACTGTGACCTTAGGCACATTCCAGAGAATAGAAGGAATGCAAGAGGCCTAAAATGAAAGAAAAACAAAATGCTAAATGAATGCTACCGCGGAAGCGGGTTAGGTGACACAAGTCACCTGTGCAGTCCAATGAGAATGCTTTTGAAAAAAGCTTAACGCTGGTTTATGAAAAACTTATCAATCAGGATTAAAAGGACCTCCGAGTAAAACCTCGGGCCAGCTGGGGACACAGAAACATTAGAAGGCTCCCTCCAGCAGCAGGACCAATGTGTACATATTTACTCTCGCCATTTCATTCCACAATAGAATAAGATGGGGTCATAACATGAGAAAATGACTTTAATATGTGCATGTATGAATGTATTACTAGGAATCTCATGATGCACCAGTAAAAATTTAATAAAAATAAGAAAATGAAAGTAAAGGCATAACGATTGGAAAGGAGGAAATGAAATCATTACCATTTGTAGATTCCAGAAGGGGTTGGCAAATTGTAGCCTGAAGCAAAGGCCGGCCCGCCCTGGACCAGACCTTGCCTGGCCTCCTCGCTCACATCAGCCCTGCTCTTCCACCGCACCAAGGTGGAGCGGAGTGCTCTGGCCTTTGCAAAAAAAGTCTGCTAATTCCTGGATTATGGGGTCATTTGTATTGAAAAGAGAAAGGCAACTACAGTAGCCCCTTATCTACCATCTGGTTTTCTGCAGTTTCAGTTACCTGTAGTGTCATCCCGTGGTCTGGAAAACATTAATGGAAAATTCGTGAAATGAGCAATTTGTAAGTTTAGGTTGTGAGTTCTTCTGAGCAGTGTGATGAAATCTCATGACACAGTGCTCCACCCTGCTCAGAGTCATCCTTTGTCCGCATAGGTGGCCCCATTGGTCATCAGATCCACTGTCTCAGCATGTCGGTCCTTGCTGTCACATGACCCTTTATCTTACTTAACCATGGCCCCGAAGCACAAGAGTAGTGATGCTGTCAGTTCAGTTATGCCGAAGAGAAGCTGCGAAAAGGTGAACTCTACCAACAAAATGTGGAAAAAAATCTCATGCTGAGTTTGCTAAAATCTACAGTACAATGAGATATTTTGAGAGAACACATTCATATAACCTTTAGAACAGTGTAATGCTATGTATTAGTCAGCATTTTCACTGCTATAATCTAAAAGACTTGACCATGTAACTTAGAGGAAGAAAGATTGATTTGCTCACGGTTTTCTTTGGAGATATTGGGGTTCAGTCCATGTGAGGCCGGGGACCACGGATCTCAGGTCATGGTGGCGGCGGGAAATGGAGAGAGGGAGAGCGCAAAGCTTTGCTGTCACACCATGAAAGCTGGAAGCAAGAGAGAGAGAGCACAGGGAGGAGGAACCATATATAGTCCCCAAGGCCCCATCCCCAGGGACCCACCTTCTCTAGCCACACCTTACTGGCCTAGGCCACCACCCAGATAAAACCACTGCTGGGATTACAACCCTCAGGACTCAATTACATCAACTCCAAACACCAATTTATGAGCTCCTCAAGGGGCCATTCTATAGCTAACTATAATATTCTATAATTGTTCTATTTTATTTAATTTTTCTTAATCCCTTACCATAATTGTTTATTTATTTAGGTACTGGGGATTGAACCCAGAGACATTCTACCTCCAGAAGATAGCCCAGCTCTTTTTATTTTTTATATTTGAAACAGGGTCTTGCTAATTTGCTGAGGGTCTTGCTAAGTTGCTGAGGCTGGCCTCCAACCTGCTATCCTCCTGTCTCTGCTTTCCAACTACTGGGATTACAGGCGTGCACCACTGTGCCTGGCTCCCCAGCCTTTTTTTTTTTCTTATCTTATTTGTTCTATTGCATGCATTAACACATTTTGTTTATTCATTACTTCACTGATGGGCATTTGGGCTGTTTTTACCATATGGTTATGGTGAGTAGTGCTGCTATGATCATTCATGTACAAGTTTTCGTTTTCAGTTCTTTGGTAATTGGTGGCTTGCAAGGGAATTGCATAGTTGGATTTATAAGAAACTAACTCCCGAACTTTTCCATAGTACATGTGTATGTCTCTGCCCCCGGCCGCCATGGAGTTGAGCTCAGCTTTTCTCCACCACGCTGTGCCACCACAATATCTGCCTTGGAGTCAGCCAGCTCTAGACTGTACCTCTGAAATCATGAGCCAGATAAACTTCTCAGTGTTGTTTGTGTCAGGCATTTTGGTCACAGCAATGGAAAAGCTGACTAAAGCACTGAACATCTGTCACGTGCTACAGCTTGGATGAATCTTGAAGCATTATATTAGAAGAAGCCAGACACAAAGGGCCACGTGTTGTAGGATTCCATTTATAAGAAATGTCTGGAATAGACCAATCCAAGATACAGAAAGTGGCTAAGGGAGGGGAAAATGGGGAGCGACTGCTTAGCAGTCATGGGGTTTCCACTTGGGGTGATAAAAAACTCTGGAACTGATGGTGGTGATGGTCACACAGCACTGTGAATGTACTTAATGCTGCTGAATTATACACTTTAAAATGGTTAAAATGGTAAATTTTATATTATGTGTATTTTGGTATAATAAAAAAATGCCAACAGGGGGAAAATTGGAGAAATTTGGAGGCAAGAAAGCTACAATAAGTCTATTCTAGAATTGCAAAAATGTTGCTTCCACTGGTCTCCTGAATTCAGTGGGGAGATGGTCTGACTTGATTTGTAGAAGCAAAGCTGAAAGAAAAATCCTCGTCTGGGTTGCATATACATCAGACATGAGGCATCCAGATGAACACTCAGAGTCCGTCACCCAGCTTCTGTATTTTAGCTGGCACTCCATAAATCAGGGGCAGGCAGGGACCCACTGCAGGAGAACTCCTTATATCTTAAATCTTTCTTGCCTTCCTCTTCCAGGGTGACTGCAATGGGGGAGGAGGAATGACCAGAGTTTTGGGGATCACTGGACTTTGAGTGATTCCTGAAGACCAGACACGGCACTTTCCTTCAGTGCAGGGAGAGCCTATGCAGAATGGGTGGCAAAGGGAGCTTGGGATTGGCTCCATCTATAGCAGAACCAGCAGCCTCATGAGAGCACATAGCTGATATTCCAATATTGGGATACAAACATGGACTAGACCGATGTTTGCCAGAAGCTGGCAATCAAATAGTATGAAACTCGGGACTCTTCCACCTTGGTCGTCCTCTGTGGTCCAGCGGCTGGGCACTGCTCAGATTTCCTCTCCAAGGTGAAGGACACTTGGCTGTGTCTGGCAAGTGTCCACTAAGGAAGGAGCACGAGGCCAAGTGGGACCTTCTGGATTTTGGAAGCTGAATAAAGTCTTCTGTGGATGACTATTCTTTCTCTGAGAAAAAAAAATATTCTGGCAGGACCAGGCTTGGGTAGAGGCCTGTCACCAGTTTGCAGGGTTGTCAAACCACGTGGACCCATGATTCCTGTCGTGAGTTGTGTGTCACCTGGTGTGCCCTAAGGCTGGGTATGGATCAGACTCAAGGGTCCCGCAGGGTCAAGCTAGTGGCTCAGTCCCTATGTCCTCAACTCTGGCTATTTTCCTGACTCCCCACTTCCCCCCAATACCTGTGGCCCCACAAACTATTCCTCAGGACTGGCTTACCAAAGAAGGCAATATTTGGGCCTCATTTCTAGATGGCTTTTCATGCAATGCTGGCATCACCCAAAAGTGCAGGCCATACCATGTTCTCCCGAGGGGGTGGCCCCAGATGCTGGGGGAGGGAGATTGGACCCATCTATGAGCAGAGCCTGTAGAATCCTCCGATGTCATTCTGCCTGGCAGGAGGAAGGGGCAGAACTACAGACCCCACGGCTTCACCAGCAGGGGCTCAGGGCTGGCAAAAGGATGCTGCAGACAAAAAGGTCCTAGCCTTCTTGTGGGTAGGGGTCTCTAAGTGCACACAAAGTGCAAAAATGCCTGTGTCCCCACCACATACTCAGCAGAAGAGCCCTCCCGAGTCAAGTACACAACATGCCCCAGGTGGACACCTCAGCTTCCTCCCCAGTCACTGACGGACCAGGCTGTCATGGCGGCCAAGGTAGGTGGTACCTGGTTCTGCATCCCAGCTCCTACTTGCCCAGGTGGACACAGCTGCTGTGCTGGGCAAGTCTAGCTCTCCTGATGTCTGCCATGGCACGACCCAAGGGGCTCCTTGGGGTCCAGACCCAAGTCTGGATGCCCAGGTTGGGATCTCCAGGCCCAGCTGCACTCATACACCTCACACCTGGGCTGGTGGTCTCCCTACCCACCAGGGTCCTGGGCTGGCTGGGTGATTTTGGGCTCCAGAGTTCGGTGCTGAATCCAAGAGAACTTCCTGTGTGTCTCAGCAGGACCCTGAGGGAGTATGACTGACAGCACTGAGGGAAAGCCCTTCCACCTGTTTGGAACTCTCTGCCCCTGCCCCTCCAGAAGGCCATGGAAATGCTCTTTCCCAGGCTGAGCCCTCATCCACCCCAGCAGACATTTATTTCCTGTTGGCTGATGGGGTTGCAAATGTTCTGAGGGTTCTGACCCGCTTCCTCACACTGTGGACTGTAGGATTAGTTAGAGTCAGCAGGGGAGGGTGACAGGGCCACAGTCCTTGCCTGCCTTGCCCTTGAGGAGCTCACAGTTCCAGGGAGAGGGACAATGCCTACCCGCATGTACAAGCTTGTGGCGATCCAGGCAGGCTCTGAAGCCCAGAGCCTTTGCCTCCTCCTGGCCTGTCCAGCTCTGAGGGCACTGGGAGCGCCATCTCAGGTGTGTGTGTCATCATTAGGCCAAAGCGCATTGCCAGGAGCCCAGGAAAGCCAGGGAGGGCCGCCCCTCATCTGATCAGCACCTTGGACAGAGGCACTGGCTGCAGTCACAGCCTCCTTTCTCAGGAATTCCTAATTCAGTTATCCACCTGCCCTTGATTGCTCATGCCTTTATTGGTGCATGTTCCTGGCTGCATCCGGGTACCATTGCTGGGCTTTTCCCTGGGGATGTGGAACTGGAGTCCGTGGACAGGCCCAGATGCCTCCCATCTGGCTAGCCTAGAGGGGACGGAGGTGACAGCTCTGCCAGGGAGGCCCCTCCTCAGGCGTCTTGTGGGAGCAAGCTGGAACAGAAAGCACATGCTGAGGTCCCTGCCACACTTGACACTGGCCTGGAGGACAGGGAGGGACCATTGCTCAGACTGGCCAGGCGCCTGCAGGAGGAAGGAGTCGTGTTGGGGCTGGGGCCAGCGAGCCTGCACCTTCCTCCCACCAGGGCCCCTCACCCGAGGGCAGGTTCATCACCAACAGAGGCTGGGGGCTGGAATGTGGGGGTATGGTCATTCAAAAATGTAGAGGCTGGGGGTGGGTGCAGGAGGGAGGGTGGTTCTCACAGCTGGGCATGGTGGAGGCAGAGCCCCAGGCTGAGTGGGAGCCCCCAGTGGAGTGCCCAGGCTGCCCTGCTGCGGTGGCCATGGTTGCACAGGGACGTAGAGCAGCACAGGTTCTTGGCAAGGACGATCTGCTTGGCAGGAAATTGGTCCCACTTGGAAGGTGTCCTGATGAAGCACTTCTGGGTGCAGCCACTGGTGATCTCTGTGTAGTAGCCCTCACCTGGGGACAGAGTGGAGCAGGTGCTCAGAGCCCAGAGCCTTCAGGGTGTCAGGAAGGAATGAGACTTTCTTGGATGCAGTGAGGACCAGAGCTGAGGCCACGGGATGGGGGGCCAGCCAGGCAGTGCCGGGCTGCAGGCATGCTGAGTAGGAGCCTCCAGGGCTCCTCCAGCCCCGGCCCCTTGCCTGCTGTGGGGCTGTGTGGAGGCCAGGCAGCAGTGACCAAGTGGAAGTGGGCACTAGCCCCAGGTGTGGCCGACCTCTAGCTTGTGTGTACAGATGGGGAGGAGATGTTTAGAGGAATTTCTGCCTGAGACTGTTTACATGGCCCTCCCAATGAGCTGGGAAGGACGAGCACAGCTCTACAGGGTCCCCAGTGGAAGAAAGGTTCCCTCGGGCGCAGCAGGGCCCACCACCATGAGCTCCAGGAGTGCATTTTGCAGCTGAGAGAGGCCTGAGGCGCTGCGTCCCAGGGGGCACCAGCAGCTCTGGGAGAAGCAGGGGCTCAGGGTCCCAAGTGCTGAGCAGCCCCACAGCAGTCTGCTACGTCCTGGGAGCTCACCCCGAGGTGGGGGCTTTGCTGCCATGGGACCTGGGTCCAGCAGGACAGACAGGGCGACGCTAACCACAGCCCTCTCCAGCCCTCACCCCCCAGTGCCATCCCAGCTGGAGAAGGGAGAACCCCA
Organism: Glis glis; assembly: GCA_004027185.1. Classification (NCBI taxonomy): domain Eukaryota; kingdom Metazoa; phylum Chordata; class Mammalia; order Rodentia; family Gliridae; genus Glis; species Glis glis. Next base: position 7,742 of record PVJS01034819.1, read on the forward strand.
ACATCCAGAGAGCTGGGGGAGGCACAGGAGAAGATGTGAGAATTGTTCGGCCACGTGTGACTTCCACCCTACAAACCTCCAAAATGGCAGGAAAACTCCCCGAGGGGGAGCCAAGGTGTGTGAGGACGTGGTCCACCAGCGAAAGGGGCGGCGGCCTGCGCGGAGGGAGGGGCCGCGGCTCCGTCCTCCACCCGCCAGGGGTCAGGGGCAAAGACTCAGCATGGGGGCCTGTGGTTTCCAGGGTGTCTGCACGTCCATTGATATGTCCACGAGGGTGGCCCCAGAATCCAACCAAGTGGGTGGAGACCCACCCAGGCCCTGCCACATGCTGTGCGAGCATCAGGAAGAGGGGACTGGCCCCCTGTCCTTAACTTAATGGGTCTGGGGTGCAGCCCAGCCAGCGGGCTTCTGAGCGCTGGCACTGAAATATACTCAGACTGTTCATAAGCAAGGGAAGAGCCACAGGTGACCGGCCACCTCGCAACACTCGTGTGGCTCAGGTGTAGAGACGCGGGGCGTCAGGGACTGGGGGGCTTGGTGCCACCTAGAGTGTTCCCACAGAACTGAAATGAATGAAACAGTTTCTCTCTGGGGGAGCCCAACAGAGAGGGCAGGCTCTCTGGGCCTCGGAAGGCCTCCAGGCGGTCTCCTGCTCCAGACCGACCCCCATCCATCCGGGAGCCTGCTGTTCTCTCTGTAAACTGCTGCTGGCCACCCAGGCTGGCTTCCCTTTGCCTCCTGGGTGGCTCCTATGAGCAACAGCATAGACAGGGCTTCACGTGGAGGGTAGAAGAGACACCTAGTCCTCTAGGATGGAGGGGCATCTGCTGAGCTCAGAAGCCACACCCCACCTCCGGGACTGTACAGATGGGCCCCGCCCTGGCCCGGCTCACCCAGGTTGATCATGATTTGCTGGCTGAAGCACAGGTAGGCCTGACCCAGGCACACGGTGGGTTTGCAGGCTTCGCTGGTGTTGGCATGATCGCAGTGGAAGCATTTCAGGATGCTGTCTGGGGAGGGAATGGAGCAGGGTTGCAGCTCAGAGCCTCTCCAGGGACACCCCACCCTGAGTCCCCGGGCATCTTGGACCTCAGGGCTAATGCCACAAGGCCCCACCCCACTCCACAGGCTCCCATGGGAAAATGTACAGGGCACACCAGTCCAGGTCATCCTCAGGTAAGTGCACCCCACCCCCGAATGTTAACGGCTTTGCCCCGAACCCCAGAGACGCCCCCATCACTCACCTTGCTTTGTGCACACCGAGGCCAGCCACAGCACCAGGAGGACCCTTCTCATGACGCAGGTGGCTGGGCCTGTGGGGATGGAGGGAGAGCCTCGCCCAGAGCCCCCCGCCACCTGCTCCCTTCCCCCCACACCCTCTGTGTCAATGTCATGTGTCCTCCTGGTTCCTTTGTTTCCACCTGGATCGACACCCTGGGACCCTCACCTGGCCCCCCATGCTACCTCCCTCAGACCTGGCTGGGCCCTGGTAGAGGACAGAAGGTTCCAGGACGGCTTCCTGGGTTCGTAACTTGCAGCCTCTGTAGCCAGAGGGGAAGGGCAGCTGTGCCACAGCTCAGGGCCAGGGCCGGGTCTCCTACTGTCCCCGAGACCCACCCCCTGGGCAGCCCCACCTCCACCTCTGCCCTCCTGCCTCCTTTCCTTCACCTAACAGACCCCCAGGAGCAGGGCACTGCTGTGTAGGGCACTGCTGTAGGCGCCGCGTGGCCCAGGACGGCTCAGGGAGGCACCTGCACTCTCTGGTCCCAGAAAAGGGGAGCCCAAGGCTGAGGACACAGGAAGGACAGGCTGTTTTGTCAAGTTCATGTTTCCTGGAACAAGCTGGCCTGGGGGCCCCTCAGGCTGTCACTGTGAAAGTGAGGTGTTCAAGGGGAACGGAACAGGACCTTCCAGTGCGGCGCCTTCCTTCGCAGCGCACAGCTCTAGCCTTCTCAGAAGCCGTCCTCACCCCTCCCCTCCATTCTTAATCCTTCTCTGAATTTAAATTGGAAATTAATAACGAAAAGGATAAACACAATCTTCTTACACAGATACAATTAAAAAACATTTCAAATGAACACATTCTTCTCAAATGTTTTTTTTTTTTTCAAAAGATGAGTGAGGAAAATCCAACTTCTGCTTGGGATGCCGTGGAAGTCAGTAGCTGGGAGAAGTTTATATCCTTATCTGTTTGCTTATTTGTTTGTTTATTTATTTATTTTTGTGGTACTGGGGATTGAACCCAGGGATGCTCTATCACGAAGGTATACCTCTAGCCCTTTTTATTTTTTATTTTGAGACAGGGTCTTGCTCAGTTGCCCAGGCTGGCCTTGAACGTTTGATCCTGCTGCCTTGCCCTCCCAAGTTGCTGGGATTATAGATGTGTGCCACCGTGCCCTCCTTATCCTCACGTATTTATATAGGCTAATTATTTTTTGATAACTGGGGGTTGAACCCAGGGACTTTCAACCTCTGAGCTACACTCCCAGCCCTATTTTATGACACCTGGCTTGTGATGAAACTAATTTATTTGAGCAGTTTGATTATGTCTGGGCATATATTTCTTTGAGGTTCACTGAGCTTCTTGAATCCATAGGTCTTAGGTTTATGTCTTTCTCCCAAATTGGGAAATGATCAGCCATTATTTCTTCAAGTGTTTTTGTTTTTCCATATTCCGTTCTCTCCTCTCCCTCTAGGGCACCGATTATACAAAGGTTGGGCTTTATGGTATTGTCCCTGAGGTTCTGTTCGTTTGCTTTCCAGGCCTCTTCTGTGTGTGTCCAAATCAGATCATCGCTGTGACCTGTCCTCATGTTGCCGGTGCTTCCCTCTCATCTTCATTCCACCCTTGAGTCAGCCAGAATATTTTACATTTTATTTTTTTTTGCAGTACCAGGATATGAACCCAGGGGGGTTCTACCTCCGAGCTACACCCCCAGCCCTATTTTTTATTCTTTATTTTGAAACAGGGTCTCACAGAGTTGCAGAGGCCTCACTAAGTAGCTGAGGCTGGCCGCGAACCTGGATCCTCCGGTCTCCGCCTCCCAAGTACTGGGATTACAAGCGTGCACCACCACGCCCGGCCAGAATATTTTATTTTGATGATTATATATCTTAATTTTACAGCTACCATTTGGTTTATTCTGTATATGTTCTGTACATCTTCCTTGCTGAGACTTCATATCTTTCCATTTTTTCCTGTTTAAGTCTGCTTCTTCATTGCTATGACCAAGATACCTGACAAGAACAATTTAGAGGAGGAAAGGTTTATTTGGCTCACGGTTTTAGACCGAAACATCATGGAAACAGGGTGTGGCAGAGGAAAGCTGCTCATGGCAGCATGGAAGCAGAGAGTGAGGGAGGGACCAGGGTCAGATACAGTCCCCGGGCCACACCCTCAGTGACCTACCTCTGCCAGCTCACCCCACCTGCTTACAGTTACCACACAGTAAATCCACTCAAAGTATTAGCCCTTCAGTGAATTTATCCACTGATGAGGTTAGAGCCTTGATTCAGTTTTATTTCGCCTCTGAACATGTTCATATGGCCAACACATGAGCTTTCCCCGGGGAACATCCTATATCCGAACCAGAACAACCTCGAGAGTGTTTGCCCTTACTTTTTGGAGAATTTTTATAGAATTACATTAAACACACTGTGCCTTGTGACAGTTTCAACGTCTGTGTCATCTCAGTATTGGCAGCTATCAATCGCCCTTATCCTTGCTACTTGAGATTTTCTTGTTTTTTTTTTTTTTTTGTATAGAAAGTAATTTTGGATTATGTCCTGGACATTTGGAATGTTGTGGTATAAGACTCTGAGGCTTATTTGAACCTTCTGGAGAATGCTGATTGGTATTTTTGTTCTGGCAGGCTATCGACCTGGTGGGTCTCTGTGGCAGGTGCAGACTCAGCTCCGGGGCTGGGGCTGCCTCGTCGATTCAGCTTTCCAGTGCTTTGCAGTGCTCAGCTCCCGGGACCAATCCAAAGCCTGGGTGGATGGAGGTGACGGCACAGTGCAGATGTGCAGATGTGCAGTTCTCATCGAATGCTGCCTCGGGTCAAATCCATGCGTGATTAGCGCGACGGGGGTGCTTTCCACAGTTCCTCACGCCCAGCTCGGCCGTCTCTCTGGTACTTGGCAGTTCCCTGGGATTCCTCCTTTTGGCCAGAGAGCTGGGTTCGTGATGCCACTGCCACCTGCTCACACTTCTGCCGCCGCAGCCACATCTGGGTCACCAGGGAGAAGGTGTCCTCCCTCTTGGAATCACAGTCCCTCTGAGTGGAGGGGCGAGTTCCCTCCGTCCGAATTGTAGGGACCCGCAGGCCCAGGGGTGCTGCCACAGCCCCACTGCCCCACACTGAGGGAGGCCTGAGGATCCTCGTGGTGCTCCCGTGCCCAGGATCCACTTCCAGGTGGGGGTTGCCAGTCAACGCCAAGGAAGTGAGAAGGGCAAACTCACCGCTGATTCGATGGCACCCCCAAGTGTTTGTCTGTCTCCCAGTTTTCTCACACCATCTTCTGTTCAGCCCTCGCAGGGCTCATGTATCTCATGCAGATCCCATGGCAGCAGCAGTGAGAGCGTGGATGCCTAATCCACCTGCCGTACACGCAGGGCCAGCCTTGTGTGCCCCTGGACAGCATGGACCCTTGCAGGACTACCACCTCTGGGGTCCTGGGTGTTTTTTTTGTGTGTGTGTGGTACTGGGGATTGAACCCAGTAGTGTTCTACCTCTGAGCTACACCCCCAGCCCGGCTCTATTTTATTTCTTATTTTGAGATAAGGTCTCACTAAGTTACCATGCCCTGCCCTCCAACCTGTGATCCTCTAGTCTCAGACTCCCAAGTACTGGGATTACAGGTGTGTGCCACCATGCCTGCTTTGGGTCCTGTTTTAATTTGCAAAGAAGAAACACTTCTTTGTATGTTTAAATGATATTTCATATCAATTTTGCTAATTGATTTTGCATTTCACTCATATTTTTCATCAAGCTTTTGGCCTTTTCCTCCCCCTCCCCCAGAGTGTGTAGTGTGTGTGTGTGTGTGTGTGTGTGTGTGTGCGTGTACTCACATACCCCATGGAATCTACTTGTATTTTATAAAGTTAAATGGTCTTTCCTTTTCTCCAAACCCAGATTATATATTTGCATGTCATCGCTCGTGGTATTTGTATAGTCTTGGCTGTTCAACATTTACTTTATTCTTATGTTTGCTATATGGATGCATAAGTCTAGATCCAATTCTCACTTTTTCCAAGTAGCCATTCATTTGTTTACACAACGATTATTTAAAAAATTCATCTTTGGTCTGGAGATTTGATATTCTTCCTTTATCGTGCACCACATTTCCGTTTCTTGGCATTTATCTGGTCTTTCTATTCTACTCTTCTTGCTTGGCCATCCACATGACAATAACTCACTTTTTTGTGTGGTACTGGGGATTGAACCCAGGGGCATTCTACCTCTGGGCTCTACCCCCAGCCCTATTTTTTATTCTTTATTTTGAAACAGGGTCTCACTAAGTTGAGGAGGGCCTCACTAAGTAGCTGAGGCTGGCTATGAACCTGGATCCTCTGGTCTCAGCCTCCCAAGTACTGGGATTACAAGTGTGCGCCACCACGCCTGGTTCATATCTCACTGTTTAAATTTTTGAGATTTTTAAAAGCATGCTATAATCTCTGGTAGTATTATTTCCCAATAGCCCAACTTTTTTAGTTTTCCTAATTGATCTTGAATGTTTGTTTGTGCTTGCATATGTTTCAACTTGTCTAGTTCAAGGAAAAAAGGCAGTTATTATTTTATGGTAATCACAGTAAATGAAAACACTTAATAAATTGGCGAGATCTGACATCTTAATGATGCTTAGAGTCATCACGCCCAAGAACACGGAGTGCCTTGACCATGGCTCGAGGCGACTGCGCAGCTCTCATGACTCTATTGAATTTCCCTCCCTTAGATTTTGCACAATTTTTTTGTCAGATTTATTTTTAAGAATTAGCTTTTTATCCCCCAGTGGAAAATAAAAATCTTTCTTCTGTTTTATCTTCTAGTTGGCTATTACTTGAATATAAAAAGGCTATTGATTTTCATTTTAATTTCATGTTCTGCTACCTTACTGAATGATTTTATTGATTTTTCTAGGCATAGCATTTGTCCTTCAGGGTTTTTTGAGATATACTATTATGTTAGCTGCAAATAGATTGTATTTTTCTCAGTTCTCATGCCATTAATTGTTTTCTCTTGTTTACTTTCATTTGCTTGTATCTCCAAAAGGAAAAGAAGAAGAAAAGGAAGAAGAAGAAGAAGAAGAAGAAGAAGAAGAAGAAGAAAGAGGAGGAGGAGGAGGAGGAGGAGGAGGAGGAGGAGGAGGAGGAGGAGAAGGAGGAGAGGAAGAAGAAATAATAATAATAATGCTTGTCCTTCTGCTCAGCACTTGGGACTGCACCCAGCTCCTTCCTGTACAGTGAGTATATTTCTGGCTTTAGCTCCCCCCATGCTATTGCACAATATGCTACTGAATTTGTCTTGTTAATATTTTATTTTATTTAAGATGGTTGCACTGACATGTAAAAATACTACAATTTCCTTTTCATTGTCATCGTCATGAGGTGTGGCTATCAGTGTCATGCTTGCTTTGTAAAAGACTTGGAAACTTCTTGGGCCAGTTTGGCAAATTGTGTTTTTACAGGAAATACTCCATTTCCTCCAAATGTTTAAACTTATTCCATAAAAGGATGCAATATGTCTCTGTAAGTAACTTTACTGAAGTGTGATTTACATATAATAAAAGCACATATTATTATTATTATTATTATTATTATTATTATGTGGTGCTGGGGATTGAACCCAGGAACATTCTACCTCTGAGCTACACCCCCAGCCCTACTCTATTTTTTGTTTTGAAATAGGGGTGCTGGCTCCTTCCAGAGGCCGGTGCTGGGAGAGGGCCGTGTGCAGAAGGACGCAGGAGCTGGGCCATGGCACCAGGAGAGTTTATTGTCTCTGAGAGGAGTGAGCACTGGGATCCCAGAACACAGGCGGGGGACCCAGAATGTTCTGCGGGGGGCCCCTTGGGCAGAGGCGGCCAAGACTTAGGAAGGTAGAGCTATAGCAGGGTATGGACCTGGCTTCACCAAGTCCTTCCTGTCCCTCACAGGCCTCTGGGCAGTCTGACCAGGGCAAGGAACCTTCTAGAAGGAACCATTACACCAAATCAGAAACGCCTCTTCTCCTTGAAGAGCAAGGCCTGCATTCGCTGGTTTCCCGAGCAAAAGTGATGTACAGGGAGGGGTGACAGGCTCCAGGGTGGAGGCCACAGCACCTCCCTGCCCCTCAGGGAGGAGGTGTCGCCCTGGGTGGAAGGGAAGGAGGTGGGGTGGCAGCTGGAGGTGGAGGACAGGAAGTGCCAGCAGGGCCAAGAGGGGTTGTGGCGTGAGGGCCCTCACAATAGGGCCCAGAGGAGGCCCAGGCCCACCTGCAGGAGCGCGAGAGGCTGGGCCCGGAGCCCCTCCCGTGTGACAGGCGCCAGGTTGCAGAGATGCCCGGAGCAGCAGCGCCTGATGATACTGCCCTGCACCTCGGGGCCCGGGAACCACTCGAAGTCACTGTTGGAGTTGGGACATCGGACAGCGCAACCCTTGCTGATCTGAACTCTGCTCCTTGTTTCTGCAGAAGAAAGGAGACAGCTGGTGGCCCCACAGCCCCCAGGTCAGGGGGACAGATGCCAGCACCTTTCCACTTGGGCAGCTGAATCTGGCCCTGCAAACGGCATGGGGACCTCCTTCTCCTGTTCCTTCATAGGTGAGGCTGGCAGAGTGGTGGGCGCGTGGCTACCCAAGATTGCCAACCTGGGCACAGCAAAGAGCGGGGAGCTTTTTCTTGCACCCAGATGAGGCCTGGACTGCCCCTGCCAGCCCAGGGTGTGTGCGTTGGGGACATGGGGTGAAGGGGGTAGAGTGGAAAGGGCTGGTAGCCACAGAGAACCTGTGGGGTGCCCCGCTGGGCTTGGCCATCTCCAGACTGTTCATCCATCCACAGGTGCAGCAGAGACTTCTGGGAAGATCTTCCTTTCAACAACCATCAAGCCATCAAAGGGGGGGGTCACCATCAAAACCCAACGAGAGAAAAGGCCATTTTTTGTGGAATCCACCCATTCTATTACATTATATTTATTGTGGTGTGTTATAGTTTATTATATGATGTTGAATTAAAAAAAACACCTTTTTTTGCAGTACTGGTGACTGAATCCAGGGGCATTCTACCACTGAGCTATATCCCCAGTCCTTTTCATTTTTTATTTGGAGACAAGGTCTCACTATGTTGCCCAGGATGGCCTCAAACTTGTGATCCTCCTGCCTCAGTCTCCCAAGTCACTGGGATTACAGCCGTGTACCACCATGTCTGGCTAGTATGTCAAATTATATGTTGTATTATGTGCATTATATTAAATTGCAATATATTATGCTATATGGCATGGCAACTATATTATTTCATACTTTGTTACATTGTAATATATTATGTTGTAGCACATTATATTGCATTATATTGTATTGTTACACTACATTGCAATGTATTATATTACGGTTATACTATATGATTGCACATCACAGGTCACAAAGCACACTGCTCAGGGCACGGAATTTAGGATAACCTGAGCAAAGCCTCCTGTAGGAAGAGTGGAGACCTGCCTCCTCAAAAACTCCAACTCTGTGTGGGGCACACGCCTGTAATCCTAGTACTTGAGAGGCTGAGACAAGAGGATCTCAGGTTCGAGGCCAGCCTCAGCAACTTAGCGAGACCCTCTGCAATTTAGTGACACCCTATTTCAAATAAAATAAGATAAAATAAAACAGGGCTGGTGGTATAGCTTAGAGGTAGAATGCCCCTGGGTTCAATCCCCAGTAACACACACACACACACACACACACACACACACACACCCCTGGGACAAATCCCCAGTAACACACACACACACACACACACACAGAGTAAATAAATAAAAAGGGCTGGGTTGTAGCTCAGAGGTAGAATGCCCCTGGGTTTAATCCCTGGTATCAGTCAATCAATCAATAAAAATAAAAGTAAACCCTGACTTTGAGGAGCTGTTCCCTGCCCCTGAGCTGTGTAGCAGCAGGCCAGGGAGCTGTCATGGACAGGGACCCTGAAGAGAGCTCTCACCGGCCCCCACTCTGCATGGAGGGGCCCTGGTTATGTATATTCTCTTACAGGCTAAGAGAAACTGTTAACAAAAAAACTTGTGTGGAGCTAAAGGTAAAGGGCACAATGCTGAAAGAAAAATGAAGTTGAGGGAAAGGGTGCAAAAAATGTCCAAAGTGTCAAGGCCCTCACTAAATGCAAATTCCTTCACTTTAATCAGAGAAAGAGGAGACTTTTGGGGCTGGGGCTGCCACTGAGGGACACGGGCCTCACACTTGGGAGAATGGCCCTGCAGCCTTCCAGGCAGAAAATCCCGCCTGCCGGAATGGCAAAGGATTAAAACAACAGTCATGCCCTATGTTGACTGTGACAGCAGTGGCTCTACCATGTGGGACAGTCCTCTAAGGATGAGCACTCCACAGGGAGAGGTGGGCCGTGCCTGCCTTTTGCACGTGCAGATCCACACCGGAGGCTGATCTGCAGGCAGCCCAACCATGCCATGTGCGTTTTCTTGCTTCATTCCCAGGAAAGCAGGAGGTGGGAGCCTCCTTGAGGTTCACTGGGAGAGTCCACTTAAACTATACAGCAGCCAGGCCCCTAGGACTGAAGCCAGGGAGGCAGGGCTTCCAGCTGACTGACAGGTTCCCAGTGAGCTCCAGCCCCCAGCAAGAAGCAGCCGCGGTGATGGTACCTGCTCACATCAGTCCACCTGTCTATCTGGGGCTCTGAACATTTTTATACCGGGCTAGGAAACCTGTTCGTGTTTTATTTCATACTCTTCTCTAAGCTCGTTCTTAAAACGCAGCCCTGTTGCCTCTGAAGCCCCCTGGTGCGCCCTGTGAGTGGGTGGCCCTGGTGAGCTCCGTCTTGGGGCTGCAGGGCAGGTCCCTGTACCGCCCCAGCCTGGCTAACCCTCCTTCTGTCTCCTTGCCCTTTTGTGAATTTAGCGACATAGGAGAGCCTTTGTCCTAGTGACTATTCTAGGGGCAGGGACACTTTAGAGCCGGGCGGCGGGACTCACTGGTGGTGAGGGTCACCTCGTTGGAGATGCAGACTCGCGCGGTGGCCTGGCACACGACGGGCAGGCAGCGGGTCCAGCTGCTGACCTTGAAGCACTGGAAGCAGGTCAGGTTGGGGGCTGCGGGCGGCAATGCGCGGTGGTGGGCGACCAGCACGGGCCGGCCCCGCGGGCCCCCCATCCCGGCCTTACCTGGCGTCGTCGAGCCACCGGCGAGCTCCGCGGACACCAGGCACGCCCACAGCGCGAGCGCGAGCTGCCCCATGACGCGGGCGCGGCGTCACCAGCGCCCCAGCACCCGCGCCGAGTCCCGGTCCCCAGCCCGCAGCGCCGCGGCCAGTGCCCGCGGGGAGGAGTCAGCGGGGCGGGCTGCTGGGGACCGGAGGAGGGCGGCTGCGTCCCCTGCCTGGCCAGCCCTGGCCAACCCCCGCCTCCGCCCTCGGGCCTCCTTTTCTTCAGTAACAGACCCGCTGTCGCAGGGCACCCGGTCCACACTGTGGGCGACTCGGGGTCCAGATGCGGCTTCGGACTCAGGGCCCAGGACGGCTCAGGTAGAGGCCAGCAGCCCCTAAGCCCGGAAGGGACGGAGAGGTCCCGTCCCTCCCTCGGGTGGGCGGGAAGTGGTCAAATGTTGTAGGGAGAGGGGAAATTGGGGGCCTCGAGGGTGGAGAGAAAGTGGGGAGGAGGCGGCGGCGCCCGGAGACCAGGGAGGTTCTGGGCAGGGCAGAGGGAAGGCGGGCAGGGCCGCTGACCCGGCAGCAGCAGCCCGAGCAAGTCTGGGGAAGGAACAGCGTTTGGGACCTGGAGGGGGAAGAAGGGCCACAGGCACAGGGGCTTCTTTCTGTTTGAAGAAACTTGCCTTTGGGAGCGGAGAAGGGAAAAGTGTGTGGGGGGCACAGAAGAGGGAGGAGGAAGAGGAGGAGGAAGACCCGGAGGAGGAGGAGGAGGAGGAGGAGGAGGAGGAGGAGGAGGAGGAGAGAAAAGAAAGAAGAGAGAGGAGGGAGGCTGCGAGGGGAGCAGGGAGGACCTCCGGCTGCCGTGAGCGCTAAAACCAGGCTCCGGAGTCTTGTTTGCTGCTGAAGGGTGGTGGGCACTGTTTGGCTGAAGCTTGGCTGGGAGTGGGGGGTGATGTGGGGACTGGGGCTCTGTGGTCTCCAGACCCGGGGGCAGGCTCCTGGGGGCTTTCAGAGGGGCTGCCCCCCATCCTCAGACCACAACTCCTGCCCAGGCTCCTCCGCTGTAGCTGTGATGGGGTCCAGTGGGGTATTCGGTTCGAGTTTTTTTTCTTTCTTCTTTCTTTCTTTCTTTCTTTCTTTCTTTCTTTCTTTCTTTCTTTCTTTCTCTCTCTCTCTCTCTCTCTCTCTCTCTCTCCTTCCTTCCTTCCTTCCTTCCTTCCTTCCTTCCTTCCTTCCTTCCTTCCTTTCTTCCAAAATCTCCATCTCCTCTCACATGCGGTGTGGAGAGCCGCCCTTCCCATCCCACCCAGCTCCAATCCACACCTTCTTCCCCTCACCCTACTGTTTCTTTTTGAACTTTCTCCATAACCAAGTGGCTAACCCATGTTCTCACTGGGCCATCGGGACCAGGCCACTTGGAGTCCAGGCTGGTGAGGGAGCTGCGGAGTCTGGGCCTGGGGACAACGGCTGGTCCCGGTGGACTCTCTCCCCCCTGGAGACCCTGACACCCTCCCCAGCCTCTCCAGCTGACCTCCACATCTGCAAGCCCCGTGGGCCCCGCCTGGGTCCAGGCATGAGCAGGAAGGGCTGCCTTAGTCTGGAGGGCCCGTTACCCAGGGCTGACCCCCTCGGACATGCCCAGGTCAGGGGCCGCAGAGCTTTTCACGCAGTGTCAGATTTGGTTGTCTCTTTTCCCCTTCTGCCCTCATTTCCTTACTCACATCTGTTAGAGCCCTAAGATGAGCACACAGGGGTGGAGCCAGGATTTGCATCAGTGAAGGAAAGCCTTACCAGTCCTCAGAAGTCCTACAGAGGTAAGCGGGCAGAAAGACAATAGAGGGGTAAGTGCTGCCTGTGAGGCAGTCAGGAAGGAGCATGCACCCCAGCACCCTGTGCCTGCCACCCACCACCTCCTCCAGGGGGCCTTCCTTCCCTGCCCCCAGTGGCCTGTGCTGCCCATCATGGCTGCTGAGAGAGCTGCTGGGAGTGAGGTGCGGCCCTCGGGTCATTTCCCTCCACTCCACCAGGGCCCAACCAGTGGACTGTCCCCACTCCCTGTGCAGCCTGGCACATGCCTTGAGGATGCCTCAGACTGGCCATGCCCTCTGACCCTCTCCTGTCCAGCTGAAACCCCCTCTGACCTTTCTCTTCCGTGTGTGTGTGTGTGTGTGTGTGTGTGTGTGTGTGTGTGTTACAGGGGATCAACACGGGGGCTTTCTACCCCGGAGCCACACTCACAGTCCTTTTTATTTTTTTAATTTTATTTTTTTATTTTTTGCAGTACTGGGGATTGAACCCAGGGGCATTCTACCTCCAAGCTACACCCCCGGCCCTATTTTTAAATTCTTTACTTGAAACAGGGTCTCACTAAGTTGCGGAGGGCCTAAGTAGCTGAGGCTGGCCGTGACCCTGCAATCCTCCTGTCTTAGCCTCCCAAGTACTGGGATTACAAGTGTGTACCACCATGCCCAGCTCCTTTTTATTTTTATTTTGAAACAGAGTATCTCCAAGTTACTGCACACTGGTGCATTCAACCTGCAGGTCCCTCTAACCTGCAGAGGGGGTGGTTCCTGCTTTATCTCGACTCAGTCTGGGGACCTCTGTTGGGTGTCTTTGACCTGACCCCTCTTAGCTGCTGCTTTCCAGAAGGAAGAGCCTCTGTGGCCAGGAGAGGTGGGAGGCAGAGACCCTGGCAGGAGCAGGGTGGAGAGGTGGGAGGCAGAGACCCTGGCAGGAGTGGGGTACCCCACATGGGTGCTACCCCTTGTACCCTGAGCAGGCTGTCAGGTGCTCTCGTTTTAGAGACTGACAGGTTCTATGATTGTGCTACCCTGTGGTAATTTCTCCTTGGTTCTTGCTTCTCCTCATGGAAAGAATTCACGCAAGAAGCACACAGGAGGGAACATAAGAGGTTTATTTAGGCAAGTGAAGGTGATGTGTAAAGAAGGTTGTGAGAAGCCGGGCCTGGTGGCGAACTCTTGTAATCCCAGAACTTGGGAGGTTGAGACAGGAGGATCGCAGGTTCACGGTCAGCCTCAGCAATTTAGTGAGACCCTGTTTCCAAATAAAAAAAAATTGGGCTGGTGGTGTAGCTCAGAGATAGAATGCCCCTGGGTTCAGTCCCCAGTAACACACACACACACACACACACACACACACACACACACACACACTTGTGATTAAAAAGAAAAAGGGAGCCAGGTCTGGTGGCACACGCTTGTAATCCCAGTACTTGGGAGGCTGAGACCGGAGGATCCAGGTT
>PVJS01034820.1:0-21349 GCA_004027185.1 Glis glis
TCATCACTAACTATGCAGGTTACAATGCTGAGCTTAATCCAGGCCTTCAGCCCAGGTGAACATAAACCTGGGGTTGCTGAAATTCCCTTGACCTGACCTTTCCTGGCCTTTGTAGGGAGAGGAGGAGTTAGGGGAACTCATCGGAGCACTGTGCTCTGCTTCATGATTGGCCGAGGGTCAAAGGACTGCCCTTTTTCTCCTCCCACAGCCCACGCGGCTGTCATGGAAGGTTCTCTGTAGAAGATGCTGCTGGTGAGCGGGGCCACTGAGGCGCGCTTCTGATCGCATCGCTCTGAGCGTGTCTGAAGCTGTTCCTGAACGTCCTGCTTCTGCCCACTGTTACTTCTAAACTTCCAAACCGTGTCCGACACAGAGAGGAATTCACAAATAATGCCAGGATGCAAGTCTTAAAGAAAACTCCACAAAAAAAATCAGTTGGTTCTAATATAAACTTAAGACATATAAGTAAGAGATAGTAAAAATACAATTACAATTTAGGAATGCTTCTATTTTAGAGTAACCACTTTAAAATAGGTAGAAACCTCTGAGTTTAAGCATGCTCGTATAGGAAGTGCTAACTTTCAGAATTCGGTAAGCCTAAAGGTAAGGAATTTATTGGTAAGAATATGAACTAGAGAGAGACATCTTATGGTGAGCCGTTAATCACAGCCCTGCTGGGTCACATCATTGAAACTGTGCATTGTTCAGATAAAAGAACAAAATGTCAGTCACTGTTATATACTCAAAAAAATACATCATGCCAGCTCTGTGTGAGGCACTGTGCTAGGCGTAATGAAGTATTTAAAAATATATAAATGGTGATCCTTGCCAGAAAATAACCTAAAACTGGCAGGGGAAACTTGATATATGCATGCAGCTATGAACTGCAAAGTTATATATGACATACAAATGGTCCACAGTGTGCTATGAAAGTTCAGACAAGACACATGCTATTGCTGGCTTTCATTTTTTTTCTACGTAAATTTTGAACAGAAATAAGTGAAGAACTCTACAAAGTAGTAAATGTGTGGGAAAATATAAAGCCATGTTTTCTTAATTTCTTTAAAAGATCATTGTTTAGAGCTGGGCATGGTGGTGCACGCTTGTAATCCTAGTACTTGGGAGGTTGAGACCGGAGGATCAGGGTTCGCAGCCAGCCTCAGCTACTTAGTGAGTCCCTCGCAACTTAGTGAGACCCTGTTCCAAGATAAAGAATAAAAAATAGGGCTGGGGGTGTAGCCCAGAGGTAGAATGCCCCTGGGTTCAATCCCCAGTACCGCAAAAAAAAAAAGATTGTTTAAAACAAAGAAAAATAACTGGTAGGTATCCTTAAGTTTATCACATGTGTAGAAGTAAAATAAATGACAACCATAGCATGAAGGAGGGGAAAGGTGACTAAAAAGAATTACATCATTGTGGATTTCTTGCAGTTTGTGTGAAGTACCATATTAACTCAAGCAGGACTGTGGTAAACTAAGGATGCATATCGAAATCCCCAGAACTAAAGAATAATACAAACAGGTAGAGGTAACTGCAATTCAACTTACAAAATACATGAAAGAATGTACTTTAGAATACCAAAATAAAGAATAATTTATTCAGAGTTATAGAAAATATGCAACAGCAAAGCTGATACTTTAATATTAAAATAGTTAACATAGCTATACAACATGCTGTAAAAATAACAAGAATATACTGGGGGCTGAGCAGCAGAAACTCTAAAAGTGGTATCACATATTCCTAAACATTATTAAAATCAAGATGAAAGGAAACAACACTACACCTCAGGAAAGCAGATGCAAAGTTAAAATCGAAGATGTCTGAGATCTACCCGAGCCAGGTCACGGCCGGCAGATGCACCATGTATTAAAGGCACACTGCAACGGGATGGTCGCTAGTTCTAAGCACAGAAGTAGAACCCTGTAAACAACATGAGGGGGACTCCAGAAAGGGGAAATGATGAAGTGGTAGCACGGCATCAAAGCGCCCAAACCAGCGTGACCTACAGCGCAAGATCTCTCGAAGCGCAATCGCTCGAGTGGTTCTCAGGAAATCTGCCTGTGGTCCTGTCTTTACCGTACACTTCACGAAACCTGCTATCCACCGGGCACTCTGGGGACAGGGCAATGAGCAAACTAGACCAGATTCCTCAGGATTCATGCTGTGGCTAGATATAAGAATAGCTGTTGGGGTATTCATCAATAAAAAGTCTTTGGAAATGAGCTTCGAGATCCTAAATACAAACGGCCAATCAGATCCTCGTTGATGTGGGCAAACCAAACTTTTCAGTCCCTTCTTATCTAGATGTATATCACTAGTGAATTGCGTTACTCACAATTCCCAAATTTGCCCAAATTTTCACACATCTCTCCTTTTGTTTAAGCAATTATCTCTGTCTGAAATGTTTTACCCTGCCCCCTTACTAAAAATTTTTTCTGTCCTTTCTAGGACTTACATGCGATCTTCTTTAACCAATCCTCTTTCCTGGAATGAAACCAAATCAAGCTCAATTGTCTGTTGTATGCTAATGGCAATTTGTTTACAATCCTTACAAATGTATTCCTTGTACAAATACTTATGAATTTCTCAAAAGAATTATTTAATTCAACTAAGAAAGAACATGTCTCATTTATTTTTACATCTAATGTCTTTCGAGGTGCCTAATATAGTTTGGGGCATGCTAAACTTTCAATATGTAATTATGAGATAACTTTTCCAGTTATGTTCTGTAAATAACAAGACTCCAGAGTGAGCCATCATTTATGTTTTATCAAAGATTGAGACATCAAAAAGAAAGATCAGACAACTTGTAGAAATCATTAATATAGTCCTCGACCTTTTTTCTGCTCCAACATATCTGAGGAATACAACAGCCTCCTTTAGTAGAAGTGGCTCCGTAGGAAGCGATTCCCAAGAGGACTGTAGTTATAAAAATAACAAACAGAAGAAAAACTTCCAAGTAAAGTTAACAAGCCCCAGGTGGTACTGATATTCTCTATCCCTACAAATCCAGATTACCTGCAATCCTCTCAGTCTACCCCAAGACTTCTACACCAAGAGGAAAAAAGAGAATAAAGCAAGTCAGGAAAAACTTTAAAACAAGCAAAATTTAACAGTGCATTGCTTGGTGAATACATACATGTGGAAACTGTTTTAATGCAAGAGAATGATAAATACAATACTGGGGAGAGCAGTGAAGGGGACAAAGAAGGAGAAACACAGGGTGACGTCACCTGCGTCAAATACATTCTGAGTGTTCTAGTGGCAGGTCCAGGTTTTTGTTCTGTTTATTATGTTGCATAATTTAGAGACTCAAATACTGGCACCATATATGACTAAAATTGAAAAATCAATCCTATTACTTAAATGTGTATTACTTGGAGGTTGAACGCTCCAGGGTTCAATCCCCAATACCAAAACAAAACAAAACAAAAAACAAAAAGAAACTGCCAAACTATCTTCCAAACTGACCACACCGTTTTGTATTCCTGCCAGCAAGGAATACAAGTTCCTGTTCCTCCACGCCCTTGCCAGCATGTGGTATTTTGAATTTCGGCAATAGACACGTAGCAATATCTCATTAGTGTTTTGACTTTCAATTCCCTAATGACATAGACTGTGGAATACCTTTTTACTTTTAATGTGCTTGTCATCTTTACATTTTCCCTGGTAAAGTGTCCATCCAGATCTTTCGTCCAGTTTTTTAATCAGGTTGTTCATTTTCTTACTGTTGTGTTTTTTGTATATTTTGATTAAAAGTCCTTTATCAAATGCACCTTTTACACAAGTTTTATCCCAGTCTGTGGCTTGTCTTCTCATTCTCTAGACCTTTCACACAGCAAACTTTGTGTGTGTGTGTGTGTGTGTGTGTGTTACTGGGGATTGAACTCAGGAACACTCTACCTCTGGGCTACATCCCCAGCCCTTTATCTTTATTTAGAAACAGAGTCTCCCTAGGTTGATGAGAGTCTCACCACTTGCTGAGGCTGGCCTGAAACCTGCAATCTTCCTGTCGCAGCCTCCCAAGTACTGGGATTACAGGTGTGCCCCACCTCACCCAGCCACACAGCAAACATTTTAAGCTTTAATGAAGTCCAGCGTATCAATTCTTCTTTCATGGATTGTGCCTTTGGTGTTGGATCTAAAAAGTTATCATGAGACCCAAGGTCATCTAGGTTTTCTCCTGTTATCTTCTAGGAATTTAGTAGTTTTTCATTTTAACACTTAGATCTGTCCTCCATTTTCAGTGGGTTTTCATGAAGGGCGTCAGGTCTGGGCCCAGGTGTCCCAGCATCGTTTCTTGAAAAGATTACCTTGCTCCTTGGATTGTCCTGACTCCCTGGTCAAAGTTCACTGACCACTTGTGGGTTTAGTTCTGGGTTCTGTTCCAGGGATACATTTGTCTGTTCTGTCACCAATACCACATTGTATTGATTACTATAGCTTCCCAGTAAGTCTTTAAGCTGGGTATTGTCAATCTTCTGACTTTGTTCTTCTTTAGTATTGACTATTCTGGGTCTTTTGCCTCACCAAATAAACTTTAGAATCCGTTACTGACATCCATGCAATAGCTTGCTCAGCATTTGACTGGTCCTGCAGGCCTACAGATCGAAGTGGAAAGAACTGACATCCTGACAGTATTAAATCTTCCTATCCATGAACACAGAATATCTAATCATTTACTTAGTTCTTCTTCAGTATCTATCATCAGAGTTGTGTAGTCTTCATATAGATCTTGTTTATATTTTGTTAAATTTCCACATAAGCATTTCATTTGGGGAGGTGCTGAAGTAAATGGTATCGCTTTTGTTTCAAATTACAGGAGTTCATTACTGGTAATGGAAGAAAGTAATTTATTTTTATTAACCTTATATCTTGCTCTTCTGCACTATGGTGTTTTTTCCTGCTTCCTTCAAAGATTTTAAATTTCCTAACATCTGAATATGATATGCCTAGATGTTTTTTTATTTTTATTTATTTGCACTTATCCTGCTTGGTGCTCGCTGTGCTTCAGGATCTGACATTAGCTTGGTGAAATTCATCAAACATTGCTTCAAATCTTGCTTCCATCCCTTTCTATTTCTTTGCCTTCTGGTATTCTCACTACATAAGTTACCCCCTTTGTAGTTATCCTACAGTTCTTGAATATTGTTGAGCCCACCCCTGCCCCCATCTTTTTTCTTGTTTGGAGGTTTTTCACTGTCATGTCCTGAAGCTCGGTGACTCTTTCCTCAGCCACGTCCTTTCTCCTGCTGAGCCCAACAAAGGCATAGTTCATTTTTTTTAACAGTGTTTATCTCCAGCATTTCCTTGTTACTGCATGTGGCCTACTTTTTGCATTAAAGCCTCTCACATTTTAATCTTAGTTTTAAGTAGCTCATGCTACTTCCTGCTGTACGACTCTAGTTCTGTGCTTGTGTGTCTCTACAAATTGTATTTTTGCCTTGTAGTATGCCTTGTAATTTGTTGTTGTAAGATGGACATGATCTACCAAGTAAAAACAGCCACAGTAAATGGGTCTTTAATAGTGTAATGCAAGGTGTGGGAGGGGAAGCAATTTCAGCCCTGTGATTAATAGCAATCTTTCATTATGGACTGTGAGCTTCACCACAACTTCATAGTTTCTTCCTCCCTCAGGTGGGGCAGAGGGGGCAAGAGTTAGATATCTCCCTTTCCCCAGGTCAGTTATGCTCTTCTAAAACCCCAGCTCATTAGTCTCCAGACCTGAGGAGCCTCAGTAGTCTCTTCTAAGAGCCGGTCTTGTCAAGAACAGAGCGCTGTGGCCCGGCCTGTCTCACACCGTTCCTTCCCCCTCCTGCCAAAAGCACCGGGGATCTTTTCCTCTAATATTCACTATAAGATCCAAGTTGAGCTCCTAGAGGTAAAACTCAGAAACGCATAGGGAGCCCCATGTAACTGGGTCCTCCTGGAGTTTCTACCTCATGTAGTTGCTCAAACGTAGCCTCCAGCAATTGACGTCCCTGCCTCAACCTTCCTTTGCACCCGGGTTCCTCTCGTGGGTTCTGGCTCTCGTGAGCTGTGAGTGCCTGTGTCCACCTGTCTGTCTCTTCAAGTTCTGGCACAGCAGTTTGCCCTGTGACCTTGCTTCTTTGACAGATTTAACAAGAGTTGACTTTTGGGTTTGTTTATGTTCTTACTTGTTGTTCTTACTGGGTAAGTGGGATCTGAGCAAAAGTGATTTATGCCACTTCCACACTGGAAGGTTTAAGAATCTCTACATGATTTGCTGTGTTTTCTCATTCTTTACACCCTGAGTAATGGCAATGCCCCCAGGTGGTGGCCGCTCTACATCCCAAAATGAGGACAAACTACGGCACAGCTCCTTCCATTCCATGATGGCCATGAAGTATAAGCAAGAATCACTGTTTAAAACCACCGAGAATTTAGGCTGCTTGTAATCACAGCATAAACTAACCACTCCTATCCATGATAGAAAGGGAATGATCTAGAGGCTGAATATCCCTTGTCCTAAATGCCTGGAGCCAGAAGTATTTCAAACTTTCAGGTTTTGGAGTATCTGTGCACACATAATGAGATTATCTTGGGATGAGATCCAAGTCCAAACATGAAATTCGTTGGTTTCACGTGCACCTTGTGCACACAGCCCGACGTAGTTAGGCAATGTTTTCAGCGGGCCTGTGCTCCGACTGTGACTCATCACATCAAGTCAGGGGTGGAGTCTTTGCTTGCAGTGTCATGTCAGTGCTCAAAAAGTTTCAGATTTTGGAGTATTTCTGATATCGAATTTTTGGATTAGAGGTGTTGTATGAGGTAGTATTTGAATGATGAAAATGAGCTAGCCACACAAAGAGAAACTATGTGCAAAGGTCATAACTGAGGAAGAACTGAGCAGGAGTGAGGTGCAGAAAGGACAGAGGCCGGAATGCAGTGACAGACCACCACCAGGATGAGAAGAGGAGGCGGGTGCACCGAGTTCACCCCAGCGAGCAGCTGGCTCGTCAGTACAATTGCAACAGACATCAACCCGGGGATTTCAAACTGGGGTGGGCTGGGAGAGGTAACCGGGGGTTAAGAAAAAAAGCGGATAGTTGGCCGTCCCTTTCTGCTGCCAAATTCCAGATGCCTGATCTCAGGCTCAGGCAAGAGACCAAACAATCCAAACAACTTTCTGGAAAATTAAATGGTTCCAGAGAAAGGACCTGCAGATGTTGACATTTAAAGGAAACTAAAGAAAAAGTCACCTACCCACCTGGCATCCCTACAGTAGGCCCATACACAGGATTTCCAATTAGCTTTCTACAGTGTCACCCTTAAACACAGACAGCCAAGGATCACTAGACATTTAAAAATTGCTTCTCAAGAGAGAAAGAGGTCACATAAAACAAACAGTACAGGGTGAGGAGAAACTTGAATCAGGAAATGAAGGAACAGTAAAGATTTTCAAAATGCATATAACCAATATCATGAAAGAGTAAAAAGTTGAATTGCATCTATAAACCATAAATAATATAAATAAGAATATTCAGGAAAATTAAAGACATGACAAATTCAAGTAAAAGAGAAGATAAAAGTGGAGACAATCTATCATGAAGTAGAACAAAAAGACAAGAAAAGCATAATAAGAGGCAAGAGAAAAGCTAGGGTGATACAATTTCTGAACAATAAGAATTTCAAAAAAAGAGAAGGTGGAGGAGGAAAGTTATTCAATAAATCATTCAGGAAAACTACTAAGCACTAAAAAATCGGCATTTGCAAATGGAAAGGGGCCAGTAAATGCCCAGTCTGCGAAGCAGAGCCCCCGAGCTTCCGTGTGGCGGTGGGGGATACAGAGAGGTCTTAAGATGAAGGTATCGGATTTCTCAGGAGCGACATGGAAGCTAGAGAATGATGGGCAAGTGCCTTCCAAACTCGGGGGAGAAATTTTTCAACCTCAATTTCTAATCCATCCAAATGATCAAGTAGTGGAAGGGTAACTAAAGACATTTTCAGTCACTGAGAAACTCCAAAAATGTATGTCTTAGGTACCCTTCTTCTCAGGAAGCTACTAAAATGAACTAATATACCAAGAGGAAGGAAGAGCTGAGATCCTGTCTTGTCCAGAAAACAGGATTCAACATGGAAAGGAGGGAAAGGGAATTCCCAGACTGAAGCTTTACGGCAGACCTCAAAAACATGCCATCCTGGCAGACAAGGAGATAAGAGGCACCAGGAGATCTCCAGGGAGCATGAGTAAGTATGGTGTCCCATGAAATAAAGTTTCATAGTAAGTGTTTTCTTCAAGCATTAAAAATTTCTTAAAATCCCGTGGCTGGAGGTCTCACATATATTGGAAATGTCCACGTCTGCGTAAATGCACAGTCAGTGCACTTCACGCCCCAGAGTCTCACGCACAGGGCTCTGCCACACCACCCGTTACACAGGAGCTGCGGCCCTACCCACTGTCAGCAGCCTGGGGGCTACTGGGGTCATCTGGTGCCTAAGAGATGAGCATCCTTCCTGTCCTCCATCCTGTGTTTATGGGACTTCATGGAACCGAACTATTGTGAAACACATTCTGACAACCATTTTGAAAGGTAAATGGAAACTTTTTGTTACTTTTAGCTTACACTGAAAGTAACAATGCCTTGCTTAATAAATGTCTGAATGAACCTAAAAGGTGAGAAATAACCCAGATAGCAGTGCATACGTTTACATCCATTAATAATAATCCACTACCAACCAGACAAAGTTCCAAGTGACATCTCAAAACTTGTGAAAAACACAGCCAACTCTGGGTAAATACCGTAATGGAGCAAGTTACTTCAATCCTGGAATCTGCTCATAACATGATTTCCCAACATCCTGGTCATTTCGAGTACAGCGCTACACAGGCCGATGCTGCTTGAGAACAGGCCAGAAGATCACTGTGCTTGGGGGATCAATGCAGGCTGCCTTGAAGAAGTGACATGAATCCACTGGAGACCTCAGGACACTTAGCCCAAGCCAGCAAGGTTGAACCAAATAAAGATCACAGCCCCAGAAAAAGCCCACAAAGTGCACAGGGCCCGGCTCACTGGAACTTCATACGCCACTATAAAAGACTGAGGCTTTCGGCGCAGCACAGAAATCACTGAAGAATTTCTGGTAGAGGAAAGTGATTAGACTCCCAGCAGCTCCTGAGCTTACAGTTTAGTTTGTGCCAATCGAGAGAAACCCACCGTCCCTTACTGCTGATGAGCAGCAACCACCGTGTGACTTGAGAGAGGAGTGTGCCAGAGATGCTTCTAGAGGTGGTCTCTTCTTCCTCTGAATATCGCAGGTACTTGATGTGATGCCCCAAACCGCTACAGCCACCTTGCAACCCTGAGAGGACCAGCCTGAGAACGAAGCTGGTGCTCGGAGCGGGGATGAACCACAGTTCTTCCAGCCGTGGATTATATTGCTTGAAGTTCGTCCTATCTCTGGACTTCCAGTAACTAAGGTATCACGTATGTGTAATGCTTACGGCGAGTTTCAGTCAAGGTTTTCTGTCTGTCGCAGCTGAAAACATCTTAGCTGATATAACAATGATTCTCCTGTTAGTGGTAACTGATATCAAAAGCAGGACAAGATTCTGGAGGGAAACAGTAAAGACAGGAGTCCCAGGACAGAGCGCTAAGGACTTCGCAGCTAATTCCAGGTAGTAGAAGAGGTGTTCTTCTGTGCCAGCACAGAAGCAGCCGAAGGGGAATACAGAAAAGCAAGAGGGTGCGGCATTACAGGGGCGAAGTAGAAGGGCGCACGTGGGGAATGGTCACCCGCCTCGACGCCGCTCAAAGGCGAAGCCAATGGAGGCCTTCGCAGCCCAGCGATCAGTGACTCTCCAGACAGGCCCCGCCGTCTAATGGCGGCAGAAACTGGACTGGTGTAAGTTGAGACGCGAGTGGACAAAATCATCAAAGACTATTCTTTTGAAGAGTGTTTATTTAGAGAGATTATGGAGGGGAAAAAGGAAAACCTGAGAATGGTATAGGGCTCAAAAAGACTTTCATCGTTTCTGTGCTGTTTGGTTTTGTGCTCTGTTTTATTTTGCGGTGATGGGGAGTGTCTGAGTGTAAGGGAGCCAACACAGAAGAGGATGAAAAGGAGGTGAGGGGTTTCTGGAGGGGCGCTCCGCTGAGCACAGGGAGAGGACGGCTGCTGCAGGAGACGGTGACGCAGGTGCGCGCTGGGGAGGAGCGCGCTGCTGCCTGGCGCCGGCTTCTCTCTTCCTGGAAAGGTGACCAGTTGACTCCAAGAAGGAGGCGGGAAGAGGTGTGAACAATATGAGGAAAGTTCTAGTCATTACGGAAAGTGGAAGAAGGATCTAATCAAAGAAATAAAGTCTGGCTGGGAGCCCAGCTGACCACGCGGCTGGTTTCCAAGAACCCCCGTGCTTCAGTCAGCCCCAGGGTTGGTTTTACCAGGTGACGGGCAAAGACTGTTAAGGTTAAATTCTCCTAGAATCTGGGTTTTGCCTACACTGTATAGACCCTGAAAAAAAAAAAGTGCAAGCTCATGCTACCTGCGCATTCATGTGACAGATCTACTTTACACAATGCACTTTATAAGGTATTTTTAAGAAAGGTAGGTATTCTCAGGTCAAGAACTAGGAAGATGAGGGGATATTAGAACTAGCTGGGGTAAATTGTGAATGATGTACAAGTTGAATTGAGGGACCGGGCCATTGTACGATAATGGCAGTTAAGATGAAGACCCTGGCTAGGGACCTCACGGGCCAGCCCACTTTAAACACTTACGCCGATGATTTAATACATTCAAAAAATTGCTGAAAGAATAAACAGAATGGCTGGATGAAATAAACATTTTAATTATGGGACCAGTGGGAAATAAAACTAGAAAGACTAGAACACATTCTAAAATGTCCTGAGGGGTTTATAATCCCTAAGGATAGGAAAATGAGCCGGGGAGCCCCGCACTGGTCTCAGTCGGACACCCCGCAGCAACGTCCAGGCCCCGGTGCAGGGCTGGAGAACCCAGGACCAGCTGCTGTCTCGCTGAGCTGACGGGACAGAGAGCAGACTCGAGTGGCCGATTTTCAGTCTGGCCTTTCTTTTCACAGAATTCCAGTTTTTCAAAGGCAATTACATTACATGAATC
This sequence comes from Glis glis, assembly GCA_004027185.1. NCBI lineage: Eukaryota > Metazoa > Chordata > Mammalia > Rodentia > Gliridae > Glis > Glis glis. The sequence goes on from PVJS01034820.1 coordinate 11,101, forward strand.
AGACTTCAGATCCTCTTGCCCCTCCACTATTTATAATATGCAGGGTCATTCGATGACATGCTACCTCGAATGAAGAACAAATGCTGGCCCCAATAGTATTCAACCATCGAAAATTTTCCACTGTTCAATTCTTTTTTCTTTTGGTGGCACTGGGGATGGAACCCAGGGGCGTTCTACCTCCAAGCTACACTCCCAGTCCTATTTTATTTTTTCTTTGGTAACGGTCTCGCTAGGTTGCTGAGAGTCTAAGTTTCTGTGGCTGGCTTTGAACCTGTGATCCTCCTGTCTCGGCCTTCCAAGTACTGGGATTACAGGTGTGCACCACCACATCTGGCTTCAAATTTTTAAAGAATATTCTCAGGTGTAGTGGTGCATGCTTGTCATCCCAGTACTTGGGAGGCTGAGATCGGAGGATCCAGGTTCGCGGCCAGCCTCAGCTACTTAGTGAGGCCCTCCGCAACTTAGTGAGACCCTGTTTCAAAATAAAGAATTAAAAAATTGGGCTGGGGGTGTAGCTCAGAGATAGAATGCCCCTGGGTTCAATCCCCAGTACCACAAAAAAAGAAATGCAATTCTAACAGTGGCAAGAATATACCTTTTTTTTTCTTTTTTGGTACTAGAGGTTAAACCCAGGGGCATTTTACCTGAGCTAAATCCCCAGCTCTTTTTACTTTTTATTTTGAAACACGGTCTCACTAAGTTTCTGAGGTTAGCCTTGAACCTGCAATCTTCCTGTTTCAGCCTCCCAAGCACTGGGATTACAGGTGTGCACCACCACACCTGGCTAAGAATATAACTCTTGAATGTATCTGATAATCCCAAACTGAAAATTACGTACATTTAAGACAATCTGGCTTAACAGCCTTTAGAAGCACAGAGAGGACTCCGTGCTATCACTCGAGGTGTAACTGGGACGACACTGAACAACCGCACCGGTGGGAAGTCACTGCGGGGGCCGCATGCTGCGAGAGCAAAGGGTCACTGCCGAGGCCCGCTCCACCTGCCATCAGCCACGGCCACTCCCAACAGTCCCTGAGCCTCTTCCTTTAAACCCATCTACCACGCACCTTGACGTTTGTGGAATGGGTGGAAAATTATGAACACCATATTATTAAAGAGTCGTCAGTGGACCATGGGGATTGTCAGGTCCTGGATCCCCGGATGCTGTGTGAGTAACAGTCACTGAGGGGCACTGCAGACCCTGCCAGCTGTGCCGGGAGCAAGCGTGAGTCCTACAGCTCACGGACTTCCTCCTAGAGCACAGGAAGGAAGCCCTGCGCTTCTGGTGCTCAGCAGAGACTCGGAACCCACTCCTGTGGCCGGCCTTGGAGGGAGAGCAGCTGATCAATGAAAATGGCACAGAACCCTGGGAAAAAGAGGGGAACTTTCTCAGGTGGCTTCCCTGATGGCAGACGGAACCCCAAGAGGGTTTGTCCCAGCGCCTGAAGGAAAGACATCCGAGTCTTCCTGCTCTTTGTGGGATTAGGAGGCATGCACGAGAGCACAGGGCAGGACGGGCTCCGACGCTGCTGACTTGCAGTCAAACTGCTGGAACGTTCAATGAGCCGGCAGCCCGCCTCCAGAGTCATCACTGCAAGACACCCGCAGGAACCTGTGTTGTCCCTACATCCGAGCCCACGGGGGAGCACCGACTAAACCTGGAGAACCGTCTTCCCAGACCATGACAGCAGCAAGACAGCAGCATTTGTGAAGAACCTCAAACGACCTGAGCTTTCTTCAGGGATGCATTTCTCTTTTAAATTGTTGATTATTGATTATTCGCTTCCTTTAGGAAACTTCATGAATCTGATTTTTTTTAATGGTTCTGGGAGCTGAATCCAAGGCCTCGGGCATGTTAAGCACACACTCTACCACTGAGCTACACCCCTAGCAGGTCTGATTCTTAGGGAGAATCTCTGAGACTTAGACCTAAAGGTCCCATGATGCACCATTTTCTGTAAACTATTCCAAAAAGAAATATATATATATATTTTAAAGGTGCATGTACCATTGTCTACTTAATAAAAATGTGATACTTGAAATTTTTTTAAATGTGGAATTTAACAAAAATTAGAGTCCAGACCCACCTCTAGAGATTCCGATTTAATATTTTTGTTTAAAAAATATAAAGGTAATTCAGATGCTCAGTCCTGACAGAGAACCAGTGTGTTAAATGATTCTTGGTTCCTAATGTGAATTCTATAGCACTGTCATCTAAAATCCCAAAGAACTTACTAAAAGAATAAATAAGGTCCCAATACTACTTCAAGCAAAGCTAGTGTAGAACAGTTCTCATTAGCATTTGTTTACAATATGCAAAGGAACGACAAGAAAGTCTAACTTTAAATTGGACTGTAGGCCCATTAGCTCTTTTTTTTTGGCAGTACCAGGGATTGAACCCAGGGGCATTCTACCTCCGCACTACACCCCCGGCCCTATTTTTTATACTTTATTTTGAAACCGGGTCTCATGAAGTTGCAGAGGGCCTCACTAAGTAGAGAGTGAGCGAGAGACAGGGAGAGAGAGAGAGAGCTAGCTGAGGCTGGCCGCGAACCCGCCCATTAGCTCTTAATTCACTTGAAAGTAACTGAGACTAAGATTAGTTGTGTCTGAATGATACTAAGAATAAAATTTAACTTTCAAATAGTTCAAATGGCAGTTTCTTAACCTGAACTACAGATCGGAAGTGAGGAACTTCTTGAGAGTATGTGTGTAGAACATGTATGTGCAGAGTGGTAAGACAGGTAGGCATGTCACAGTAAAAGATCCCAGGTATTTTGAAGTTAGAGGATACAAAATTAGACATTTCTAAACATATGAGAAAAATGCTAAATTATAAATGCAGTAAAAAAAATAAATTACCTTAGATCTTATATCCTCTACAATTTAAAAAGACACCCTTAATGGTTAATACAGTTCCCTAGTAAGTTATTCTCATTTTTTCTACTGTAAGAAGAAGGCTGTTAAAACAGGTGTGTTTCACATTAATTGGGGAAGGGCTCCATGTCAAAATACAACCGAAAAGAAAGGACTTGCACTCTCAAGTAGCATTTCTCAGATGCAGTTTGGGGATGGAAAACAGTAAGCAGATAAATCAAGAAGATACAGAAAGAGAAAACTAAACAATTTCTAAGAGCTTTCAGGTTAAGAAAGATTCCCCATCATTAGCCTTCTTTGAGAGATTACTTCTCTTAAGAGACCTTTTCATAGCTACTAAGTGAGAAAACTGTATTTAATTTCCATTGTGACACTTCCACGGATGGCTGCCCGGGTGATCCGAATCTGCAGGAACTACAACTCGGTTGGCACTTGCCCCTTTACCACGTGCGCCCCATGCAACTGTATTACTTCATTTACAACGATGATAACAGCTTCCAGAAATTCGAAGGTCTAGCACTTAGACCAGTTTTGTCAATGCAAAATGAACTTATCCAGCAAAGGGACTGGTAATAGGTTCCTCAACACAATGACCTCCCTTTTCAAGACAGCAAGAATATTAAGTGTTGGCGCTAACTCTGAATACTTTCAAACATGTATTCCCTCCCATAAGCACCGGAATGAAGAACGTAAGTCCCCCCACCCGCTGCCCCTGTGCCTGAACCCAGTTGTCCCCATAATGCGAACTGCCATATCCACAGAGAACTTGAGCCACGACCTATGCTTGTGTTTAGATTACTAGCTGTCATTACCAGGGAAACACAAATTAAGCAGAACTTCACGGAATGTCCCGACTCCCAGGGTTCTAGGAGTCTTTCTTGCCACCTCCTGCTTTTGCAAGTAAAGTGAGCATACATTTACCTTTGGTTAATCTTATATAGTTCTGTAGATTAATGAAGAGAGGCACACTGGGAAGATGAAGGCCTATCTGTACAAAGATCCAGGGGGTGGCTGGGCTTTAGGGAGACAGAGCAGTATAACCGAGTCTAGGTTTGTAGTCACACACTTGAATTCAAACCAATTTGATTACGTGTGTGTGACCCTGGGCAGCAGTAACGTAACCCTGCTAAGCCTGTTCCCTTATTATGAAATGGTTATAATCATACTTCCATTATGCTGCTGCTGTGAGCGCTCCATGGAATATGAAAGTTGATTAGTACAATAAGTACTCAATAAGCGACACCTAAAGGTGGGGGCAGGGGAGGCACGGGCAGTGTTTATGACCAAACCCTGTTTCCTAAAAACTGCTCACGAAGGTGACTTTTTTTTTTTAAACTGGGGATCAAACCCAGGGGCATTCTACCTTCAAGCTACACCGTTGGCCTATTTTTTAATTTTTTATTTTGAAACAGGGTCTCATTAAGTTGTGCAGGGCCTCACTAAGTAGCTGAGGCTGGCCGCGAACCCGCGATCCTCCTGTCTCAGCCTCCCAAGTACTGGGATTACAAGTGTGCGCCACCATGCTTGGCTACAAAAGTTGACTTTTAAAGCAACCTGATGTACACAGGCAAATTAGAATGTGCACTAAGTTCAATTCTCTTGCTGTAAATCATAGCAGCTTCCTGAATTCTTTAAAAATAACATCTTAAATCCTAGTTGTGAATTAATATAATGTGACAAGTCTCAAAAATCCATTTAAAAATATTCATATATGAATTGGGGATGTAGGTCCGTGGTAGAGCACCTGCCTACCATGTACCAGGCCCTAGGTTCAATCTTCAGTAGATATAGATAGGACTTTTATGTTCACATGATATGCTTAAACTAGGAAAAAATATCCTTCATTCTGTAAACTATTTTATTTTTACTTAACATACAAGCTGACCAAAGTTGGAGAGGGGGAACTAAAAATTTTAAATGGGTCTACCTTTTACTTAAATGCTCACATAATATCTGAAGAACATGAAGCATGCTTGATATTTAGTATGACTATGTTTCAACAGAATGGTGTAAAAATTACTAATCATAAAGTTGCTTTTAAAATCCATAAGTGGTTAATATGGAAAAATTTCAAAGTTACAAATTAAGATAAAAATTAAAATCTTCAGTGTTAAGACCTCACAAGTAGTCTTTACTCGAATTCGATGTGTGTTAACTCATGCGCACCATCCACGGCACCCTGGACTGACTTTCTTCTGTTACACTTTATTGTGTTGGCTGCAATAACTGTGTTACTTATAAACTATAAACTGCACAATGGCAAGAATCTCTTTTCTTGTTCGCCTCAGCACCCAACAAGTGCCCAGCACAGAGTGAAGTTTCAATAAATAACAATTTAATAATAAATGAAAGTACAGACACTAAAATTGCACATATTCTACTTATAAGAAAACACGATATAGCATTTTAGTGTGATCTTATGAAATACATTAACTATGGAGTAACTTGAACTGTGAAAATATCTATTTAAAACAAAACTAATTTGCCTATTGAAATATTATTCAGTCTACAAAACATAAAAACACTTTAGGTACAAGTTTCCAGCAACTTGTATTTCCAACTCACATGTAAGATGATATGATATGTATACATATCCCTCTTACAAGAGTCAAATAGATAAGAGTCTATATGGTCCCTTAAAAACTCTAATAGTCCATTACCTTTGTCAGTTGTTTTTTATACTTTTATTAGTGCATTGTAATTATACATCACAATGATATTCAAAGTGATACACAAATATATGCACACAGGGTGTATTTCCCTCCATTTTCTATTTTTTTAATTTTACATAAAGTTAGGCAAACTTTTAGCCATTTATGAAGCAAATATTCTGTGTACTCACTGAGCGCCATACACCCAATGCAACGATAACTTCACAATGACTTAATAGTGTCACTTATAAATCACAGAGGCACACAGGACATTTTTATTGTTACCTTATCAAACACATGCTAAAAGATGTTACTCTGCATCTTATTGTTCCAACATGTTAAATTTCCCTTTAAAGAAACCTGAATTTAAAGTCCGAAAACTACTCTTGAATAGAAGATATACCAAAAAACACAATGACAGACTGCCTAAATGCCTAAATTATTTGCTGAAGTGAGTTAAATATCTAAGTCTAACAACTTGTGAAATTTCCCCACTCAGGTATGTAATGGACTACACAAATATCTTTTAAAGTTTCCAAATAAATTTTATTTAACAGACTATGTCTTTGCATTTGTAAGTAACTTTGATATTCGATCTCATGTTTCATTTTCACAATAGAAACTGTTTTAGAATTTTCTAAGTGGGAAGTCAGTAACAGTGGGCACTGCACGCAAACACATTTTCTTTAAAACAGTAACTCATTTCTGCAATGTGTTTAGAAATTTACAGCTATGCTATGATTCTTCAAAAAGACTGTTCTACTGGGTTTTTAGATCTAGGTGCTTCTCCCTCTTCCATTATCTTCATCCCTATCATTGACTTCTTATGCCAGGGATTATTAAATTTTTCTGTTATATACAGCACATTCTCTCTCAAAACACCTACTTTGCCCACTTGTGTGTGTACAGGCGCTTGCGTGCAAACACGTGCGCATGCATGCCAGGATGGGGCTTGTGCTCCAGGGAGCTGGATCCCCATAATGAAAAGGAAGACTGCTGGGCTTTTAAGATGACAATAAAGTGGGAGAGTGTAAGTGAACAGCTTGGCATGGTGACTGAGACACAAACACATGACATGCATTTTGGACAATGCACCATTGCTCATGTGATGCAATGGTGGCTACCCAAATACTTTGTAAATCAAGACTAATGGCAGACAAATTTTGATAAGCTGGAGAAACCCTTCAAGCCACTAATATCGCCCACAGAACCACTGCATGGAAGCAGTTACACTTGTTTTGAAAAACCGCACAACTGGCACTGCAGGGAGGGAACTAACTGGAAGTTACTCTACCATAGACATTGATGGAAATTAAACGCAACCAGTTACTTTTTAGTTCTTGTCAAAATTCATAGAAAAAAAAATATTCTTGAGGAATGAAGGCCCATAATGACCAAATGAATGGCAAGCAGTGTCTCTCTGTTCATATCTGTCTGCTTCAGGCAAATTATAAGACAAGGTGAGTGTCTTAAACACATACATACATATATATGGATGTCATACTATAAGATCCCTTTCCACACTAGTTTATTATTATCCTAAATTGAATTTGACTCATAAACCACTGTGAGTGCCACATGTATATACATACACACACAGATATATAGATCTAGATATATGAATGAGACAGGCTGTTTTATCCTCCCTTCTATTATTTGTATGACTTGTAATAAAAAGAAAAAAGCAAGGGCACACAGAGAAGCACAGCAGCAACAAAACAAAATCAAAACTAAAAATAGAAGCTTTCTGCATATAACTTCTACCATGAAAATCAGAAGTTCAAATCAATGAAGAGCAAGGCTTCATATTTTCTGTGGATTTCATTTAAATCCATGCTCTGGGCACACAAGGTCTCAAAAGCCAAGGTATACGGCACTTGATTTGAATGCCACGACTACCATTTCTAGGAGATAATTTTCATACTGACAGCTATTTAAAAATACTGACAGGTATGCAATCCGCATAGTGTTTCCTGTACAATAATTTTTTTAAAAAAAGTAAATTAAGCTTAGAATTGTTTCTGTCCTTCTCCAAAGGACAGAAAATACCATCTTTTTTCCAACCTAGATCCCTTAAGGCTAGAATTTCACTGGAAACACAAGACAGCCTAGATCAGAGGTCAAGATCTATCAGTGGAGGATCTGTAGATCTTAAATCAACAAGAAAATACCACTTTGTAGTACGGGGCCCGACCTGTGTTAACCTATCCTTTAGTTCTTAATATGAGCCAAGCATTGTTTCAAGTGCTTTAATAACTCATCAAATCCTTGCAATAACCCTCTGATGTTGGTGCAAATACTATCATCCCATACAGGTAAGCCTGGCGAATTTAAGAAATTTGCCTAAGGCCCGTTTCCTCGTAGATGACAGATGCATGATTCAAATCCAAGCCATTGGGCCTCAAGCCTGCACTCTTAATCATTTCGCCATGCTACCCACCAATGACCAAAACAAACAAAAACCCAAAAACGAATCGCCCTGGGGGAAAAAGTCAACGTCAAGGTTTTCAAACAGTGGAAAGTATTTAACCATCCTAAGATTAAGTCTCATTGCCCATATTCTTAATTTCTAAAAGATATATCCTCTTTACCTAAATGCAATCATGGTTTCCATGCAGAATTCAATGAAGGAAAAGAGCTTAATGAAAATTAGACACCAGAGAGTTAGAGATTTAACTGAGCAATGTTAGAGCAGCTTATGACACTTCTGTTAAATAAGTTAAAATTCTTAGCTCCAATTAGTTTCTCAATTAAGGTAAGCAGAGGATATGGATGCCTCTATTATGCACTATCTGAACCACCCTAAAAAAGAAAAGAAGGGTTACAAAAGGGTGAGAGTTCAAATAAACACGTCACTCAGTAAAACATGCAAAATGACATCCACCTACAGCGTCAACAGAATGATATTCTAGGAATATTCAGTATGAACTATAAAGCTCAATTTTAACATCTTAATTGATGCTGCTTTGTAGACTTGGGCATGCTTACATGTATACGTTTGTTTAAATACCTTGCTAATGGTAACTGCAAAAATGAATTGCCTGACTTAGAACATGTACAAATGAGATAGTTTTCAAATGAACAATATCTGCAGAAAAAGGTCCCAGGTTAAAAAAAATATAGAGAAATCCTCTTAAAATCACAGAGTTATGCAAGAAAAATATTTCATTCTATCACAATTACATCCCACATACTCTGATGGTTGATGTTGTACCCTGATTATCTTATATAGAGTCAAACAGAATATTGACTACAATGTATCCAGCATTAGTCAAAGATAAGGACGACAATATGCCTTTACAGAAACCCATATGTGACCTCCCATTTGGAGAAATGAGACATTCAGAAAAAGTACAGAGATGACCTTGCCTACCAGAAACACTCAAACTTTTAAAGTACAACCAAATACTCTCTCTGATAACTTCCAACCATTAACTAGAATCAGTGACCCCCAAATCGGAACAGGTTCTGCATCCCATAACTACTAAGCCTTTTCTCAATTATAAAAAAGTAAATATTTATTTTTGACTTCCAAACGATTAAATTATTGTTAATACTCTTGCCTCCATACAACACAGCTCACTGTGGTAGGGGGGAATTCTCAGATGAAGCAGAAAGAGGACCTGAGACCCAAACCTTGGGGAGTGAGGTGGTCCCTAAAAACACACACCTGTGTACACCCTACTGCCTTCTCCTGGGCCGCCTGGGTACCTCCTCCAAGCGTGTGCGCACACACACACTAGGTACTGTGTACACAACAAATATGACACCAGGTACTGCATACACACTATATGACACTGGGCACTGTGTGTACACTGTGTAGTGACACGGATACCATGTACACCCCATTTCCAACACTGGGTAGGTGTACACAGCATAAGCAAGAAGGGCACTGCATAAACATCACTTAGGACTCCGGATACTACCTGCACACTGCCTATGACACCAGGTAGACACCCGCTAGGCAACCCAATACTGTGTACACACGGTGTAACATACTGGGCACTGCAGACGAACCGCACCTAACACCGGATACTGTGTACCATATATACCACTGGATACTATGTTCCTGACACTGGATACTGTGTACAAAGATACTGTGTACACACACTGTATCTGATACCGGCCACTATGTAGACATCTTGCAGGACACCCGATACTGTGTACACAACACAGGGGAAACTGCCCAGGACCCGGAGTACTGTGTGCACAGTAGAGGCCACCGAGGGCCGCGGACACACCTCGAACGACAGCGGGGACCACAGGCCCACCGCAAACGACCCTCCCTGGGTACCGCGCCCAGACGCCGCGCCCCGCGGGCACCCCGCGAGCACCCGGGCTCGGCCCCGGGAAGGCGCGTGCAAGGAGGGAGCCCGCCAGCCAAAGTTCGGGTCCCGGCGTCCACGGCAGCTTCTCCGCGCAGCTCGGGGCGGGAGGACGCGGGACAGTCCCGGAGGACCTGTTGAGGCGGCTGCGGCCTCCCTGCTCCGGTGGACCGACGGCCCCGGGCCTCGGGAACAGCCGTGCTCGCCCGCGCCCCGGCCCCGGCCGCCATCCCTCCATCCCTCCGCACGCCCGGGCCGCGTTCCCCGCCGCCCTGGGCCGCGCCAGGCCCGGGAGGCCAGGCCGGGCAGGCGCTGCGAGGCCCGGGCGCGGCGCTCACGCGAGTCCGCGGCTTCCCGGGCCGCGCAGGCCGCGCGCTCCTCCGGGGCCTGCGCCGC
>PVJS01034821.1:0-21351 GCA_004027185.1 Glis glis
GCAGGGGCGTTCTACCTCCGCACTACACCCCCGGCCCTATTTTTTATACTTTATTTTCACGAAGTTGCGGAGGGCCTCACTAAGGAGAGAGAGAGAGAGAGAGAGAGAGAGAGACAGACAGACAGACAGACAGGGAGAGAGAGAGCGAGAGAGCTAAGGCTGGCCACGAACCTGGATCCTCTGGTCTCCACCTCCCAAAGTACTGGGATTACAAGCATGCACCACCACGCCCGGCTTGGTCCCGGTTTTTAACTGCCTACTTTTAACACCGAACACAGCCAGCCCGCAAGGCCAGCAGCGGAAGATTCCAGAATTCCCATCTGGCCAGTCCCAGTCTCCCAGAGGCAGGCCTTCATCACCCACAGAGCTGCAGGTGTGTGAAGGCTGCCACATCCCATTTCACAGCTGGGAAAATCAAAGGTCCTGGTGTTGGCACAGCTCAGGTCCCAGGGCCACCCATCATGTTGCCGCCCGATTCCCAGCATCCGGCGCTTCCTCGGAGCCACTCACTGGGCATGAACAGCATTTCATTTCAAGGCGGGCTCAGTTAGCCCTGGCTCACCTGATGCAGCCTCCTAAGTGCCCTCCAAGCTGGGCCCAGCTTAATGAGTAACTCCCACCTTTCCACAGTCTGGAGGAGACGGGTCAGGGCCTCGCTGGTGCCCACCGTGCCTGGAATCCCCAGGCACCCATCAGCAGCCCCTGGGAGCTGGATCAGCTGCCGGGCCCCCTCCAGCCAGGGGCCACTGGGCTCGGGGCCTCTGAGTGTTTATGATTCCAGCTGATGGATGGAAGGGGCCGTGTAAACATCAGACCTTTCCACCGAAGCAGCAGGGAGGGGGACAAGGGAGCTCCCTCATCCAGGGCATAGGGGAGGCTGGAGGCGCCCTCCCCCACAGGGCTCTGGCACCGGGCGGGGTGACCCGGGTTGCTCTTCAAGGGGCGGGACTCCAGCAGGTTGCCTGGACTTGAGCTTCCTGGGCTCCAAAGCTGCAGTGGCTCTGGAAGTTGAGCATGCTCCACCGTGTGCAGCGCAGATGGGGCCGAGGGCAGATCACGCCCTCCGTGGGGCGAACTGCTCTAGGCCGCATAGCTGCATGGCTGGGCCTAACGTTCCATCACGGTGGCCCAGCTATCTTTCATGTTTATGCCTTTCTGTTACATACTAAGTATGTGCCTTTTTCCCCATTTTTAATAATTTCCCAAGTCACATTTGGGATCACTTTCCAGGGTCTCTGGTTTATAGAATCACTCCGTGAAACCCAGGCTGACAGAGACATTCTCAGGCTGATGGGGGAAGAAAGAGCCCAGGGCCTGGGCAGGGGTCTGCTAGGTACTGGGATTACAGTAAATAGGTATTACATACACACACACACACACACACACACACATATATATTAGACTTTTGAAAATATTTTCATTATTGATTAGTGCATTGCAATTACACATCATAGTGAGGTTCCCTGTGATACAAACATTCATGTACACAGCACTTGGTGTGTTTCCTTCCACACCCCACCCTATTGCCCCCTCCTCCCTCCCTGTACATGTTAGTGAAATTGATAATAATACCTTCATATATTGCCATATTATTTCAGCTATTTCTTTCCTCAATGCTTTTCCCCTTAAATTACACACACACACACACACACACACACACACACACACACACTTTTTTGGTACTGGGGATTGGACCCAGGGGTGCTCTACCTCCGAGTCACGGCCACAACCCTTTTGTAATTTTTTATTTTGAAACGGTCTCACTAAGTTGCTGAGGCTGGTCTCAAACTTGTGATCCTCCTGTCTCAGCCTCCCAAGTACTGGGATTACAGTTGTGTGCCACTACACCTAGCTGAAGAAATACATTTTAAATGAAATTCAATGTCACTGCCAAACATGGAGATGGGTCTCGCTTTCCACAAGTGCAAAGGGAAAACAGGAGCAGGAGGCGGCAGGACCAGGCGATCCTGGAAGGAGTTGGAGACGCAGTTCTCCGGAGGCTTTCTCCTGACACCCCAAGAACCCATGGAGACAGCCTGTGCACGCTGTGAGGGGTTTATCAACCTTGAGCCGTCCCCTGACCTGAAATCAGACTGCATCTCAGTCAGAGGCTGAGTAAGACCTGTTCTGCTGTGCCAGCCAGTCCCCAGCAAGGCTCAGCTTCCTGGTCCATGGGCTGGGGCAGGACCAGCTGACCCACAGCCCTCAGAAGCAGCTTCACAGGTGTCAAACCTGACAGATAATCACAGAGGCTGCAAATATGCCAAATACTTGTTCTAAGGGTCACGGCTTTTGTGACAAATTCCCACCTCTAATGAAACTCCTCCAAACCTGGGGAATTCTGACTTAACCAACCACTGTTATGTTCCATGGGCATCTATTGTTTACTTGTTTCTGTATTTAAGCCAAAGCAGAATCCTACATATGAGCACACAGGTATCACACGCACAGGGCATTAAACCTGCTCACGCCTATGTCGTGCATCCCAGGTGGCTCTGAGCTTTCCTGGGTAAAGAGCCCATGCATACACCTCCTGAAGTTTTAAGAAAGCAATGGTTGCAGCTGGCTGTGGTGGCATACACCTGTAATCCCAGCAATTGGAAGGCTGAGACAGAAGGATCACAGGTTCAAGGCCAGCCTCAGCTATTTAGTGAGATCCTGTTTCAAAATAAAAAAAATAAAAAGGGCTGGGGGTATAGCTCAAAGGTAGAATGCCTCTGGGCTCAACCCCCAGTACCAAAAACAAAACAAAAAACCAAAACAAAAAGCAATGGTTGCAGCCAGATGTGCTGGTGGATGCCTGTGATCCTAGTACTTGGGAGGCTAACAGGAGGATCACAGGTTCGAGGCCAGTAACACAGGAACTTGAACACAGTAACTTAGCAAGATCCTGTTTCAAAAAATTTTTTTGAGGTACTGGTGATTGAACCCAGGGGCATTCTACCTTTGAGCTACACTCCCAGACCTATTTTTATTCTTTATTTTGAAACAGGGTCTCACTAAGTTGCAGAGGGCCTCACCAAGTAGCTGTGGCTGGCTGCGAACATGGATCCTCCTGTCTCAGCCTCCCACATACTGGGATTACAAGCGTGCGCCACCACGCCTGGCTTTCAAAATAAAAAATTTTAAAAAGGGCTGGAAGTGTAGCTTGGAGGTAGAAAGCCCCTGGGTTCAATCCCCAAAAACATGCACATAGCAATGTTGCAAGCAAAACTTTCCCAGGCAAGGCAATTTCAATGGCAGGCAAATCAGTTTTCCTGCTCCCTGTACAGAGGTGGCTTTTCCAAACCCTAACCTATTGCATATTGCAAATGTAGCCTGCAGAGCAGCCCCTCCCTGGTTTAAGTATGTTGCCTACAGAGGCGCCCTGCTCGGAGCATGCATGTGTCACACACCCCATGCTGCACACTGTCCTGGGAACAACTGAGAAAACACACTTGGCTGGTGAGCAGCCGAGGTCAGTTTTCATGCCAACGTTTAATGGGTCATCCGTGAGATCTGGGGCTCTGGAGAAGGCACGGCCCAGCAGCTTCTGTGGGAAAACAAGACATTAACCTGGATGCCGGCGCTGGGGCTCCAAGGAAAGGAACGGGTGCCAATGCAGAGCTGTCAGCCCCCTGCCTGGGAACCAGACCTTGAGGTGATTATAGCCCTGTGTGGGGAGGCCCTTCCTTCTGTAGAACTGTTTACAGCCATGCTCTTGGAAGCCAGCTGTCCATCAGGGGAACAGAGTGCTTAATGAAGCACCCAGCCGCTCTGGGCTGGCAGGCAGGGACGGCCAGGCATCAATGAGATGCCCGTGGAATGGGATAGCAGCCCAAGAGGGGGTGTGGTCACTGCCAGCCATGCCGGGCGCTGCTCCTGACGCCCTTCTGTGGCCCAGTTCCTCACCTGCCATCTGCTGGGGAAGCAGACTGTGCACAGGCCTTGTGCACAGGCTCTCGCAGGGGAGAGCAAGCCGAATCTGGACCAGCTTGGAGGGCACCGCCTCCCAGGGTGGGGAGGTGGCTGGCTGTCATCTTTCTTTCTTTTTTTTTTTTGCGGTACCGGGGATTGAACCCAGGGCCGTTCTACCTCCGCGCTACACCCCCAGCCCTATGTTTTTTTATACTTTATTTTGAAACCGGATCTCACGAAGTTGCGGAGGGCCTTACTGAGAGAGAGAGAGAGAGAGAGACAGACAGACAAGGAGAGAGAGACAGAGACAGAGACAGAGAGAGAGAGAAAGAGAGAGAGAGAGCTGAGGCTGGCCGCGAACCTGGATCCTCCGGTCTCCGCCTCCCAAAGTCCTGGGATTATAAGCGTGCACCACCACGCTCGGCTGGCTGTCATCTTTCCACCAGGGACCCCAACTCCTGAGTGAAGCCCCTGGGGCACCTGCTTCTTGACAGACATCCCTACTCAACCTCTGTCCTCATCTCAGCGTCGGCTGGGCTGGTAGTCACTGAGCGCTGTTGATTCTGCCTCCCAAAGAGCTGGAAACTTCTCCCTGACTCCCCAACTCCAGTCTACACCTTCCATCCGTGTGATGGCTGGAGCCCAGACTCCAGCATGCCCTACATCTGTCCCCCATCACTGCCCCACCATCTGGATGATCATAGAGGTTCCAGAAAGAGGTCTAAAGGGTCTCTGTCACCCACAAACCACAGCTGATCTGCTGATCCTCCAAGCTCTTCCCAAACAGGACCCCGCAATGTGCTGGCCTCACCCCTCCATGGCCCCGCCTGGCTGTGTGCCGACCTCCCTCTGCAAGGCCTGGCCTCTGCCCCCCACAGCCAGGATGCCCCCACCCTATCATGCATGGTAGACATCAACTCCTTCTGTGGTGTGCTGAACCCCAGAGACCTCGTGAGGGGTGGCAAAGTCCCCCTCTACCTGAGCATCAGCCCACCCCACACCACCATCAATCCTGGAGAACCTGGGCCCAGAGGGACTGTTTGTTCCTGGGGAGCCGGCGCATCCTCTCCCCTAGGCAGCTGTCTGAAGCAGATGTGGACAGATGCCCTCCACCCTGGTCCCCTCCTGCCAGTCCTAGTGCACTCAAAGCCAGGGGCACAGCAGGCCCTCCTCCCTGCCTCTACCAGATACCCCGGTTTTCTTTTCCAACTAGTGCTGAATGCACCCGAAAGGAAGAGAAGAGCAAGCAGAGTCCTGAGGACACCCGGGCATGGCTGTTCACTCAGGCTCCCGGTGGTGGGCCATGGTATGCAGGACGCAGGTGTCCAGGCCTGGTGTGTCCTGCAGCCTCTGCGGCCTGTGGCCCTGGCATGCTGGTGTGTGCGCGTATGCAGGCTGGTGTGTGCATATATTGGTGTGCACATGAGCGTGTGCTGGTATGTGTATGCTTGCATGAGTGTGTGTGTTGTGTGTGTTGGTGTATGCATTGCTGGTGTGTGCATGAACATATGTTGGCGTGTGTCAGTGTGTATATGAGTACATGCTGGTGTGTGTATGTGTGCATGCATGCACGAATGTGTGTGTGTTGGCATGTAGATGAGTGTGCACTGCTGTATATACATGTGCATGTGTGCATGAGTGTGAATGTGCTTGTGCTGGTGTGTCGGTATGTACATGTGTGCCTATGTCTATAACCATATGCAGGCATGTGTACACAATTGTGTGCTGGTGTGTCTAATTGTATGCATGCATGCATGAGTGTGCATGTGAGTGTGCTGGTGTAAGTGTACATGTGCATATGTGCACATATTGTATGCATGTGTATAGAACTTGTTCTAGTATATGCGCACATGAATGTGCATGTTGTATGTGTTGGTGTGTGGGTATGTCATTGTGCACATGAGCGTGTGCTGGTGTATAGGTATGCATGCATGAGTGTGTATTAATGTGTCAGTGTGTGCTAGTGTGAGTGTGCATATGCTGGTATGTGTCAGTACGTGTGTGTAAGTGTGCATGTGTGCATTGCCTGTGTGCATGTGCTGATGAGTGCATATGTCAGTGTGCACGTGAGTATGTGCATGCACACACTTGTGATTAGTTTTAAAGAAGTAGAAAAGCAGGAACCAGGCGCTGGCTCCCTGGCTGTGCTCCAGCCCCTCCACCAGCTCAGCAGCACCTCTTCCGCCAGCTCTGACTCGGGGACTCCCAGGGTCTGGGCTCCCCTCTACCTCTCAGTCTTTGCCTCAAGCACCCATCACCCGGGCATTTTCCCTCCTCCCCCTCAGGTGGAGCCAGAGTCCCAGAAGCTCCTCAGTGCCTCGAAGCCACACCCCAAACAGACCCCAACACTGGCCTTCCCAGTTGTCCCTGGTTCCCCAGCCAACCTGTGGGACCCTGAGACTTGGAATCTGGGTGGAGGGGAGGTGGGGCCCAGGGCAGTCTCTCCCCTCCCCAGTGGCCTTCCTCCAGCCCCCTACCCACAAGAGGACCTGTTCTTCCCGGCTGGAGCCTCCATCTCCTCTCCATCTGGCTGGACAGACTCGCCTGGCCCTGGCTGCAGCCAGCGACAGGCCTCTGAGCCTTTGCCCACACTGTCCCCCAGCCTGGAGCTGTTCCCTGGGCCACTTGCCTGCAGCACCCCACAATCCCTGGGGTGCCAGCACCAAGCCCTCCAGGGGCCTGGGGGCGGCTACAATAGTCATAGTGAGGAAGGTGGCTCTGCCAGGCAGGGCAGGGTCCCTGTACCCAGGCCCCAGGTGGGCCCGATGCCCCCAGAGTGGACAGTGGAGTGGCAGCTCCTGACCCTGCACCCAGGAAGGTGCCGCTGCCCTTCTCCACTGGCCCCAGCAGCAGCTCACTGAGGTTCAGGTCTGGGAGCAGTTATCTGGGAGTCACGGTGACAGCAACATCTGACAGGTGACTGCAATTGATACCTGTCTGGGGCCTTCAGCCCAGGAGAGAGCTGAACTTGCCCGAGGAGGAGAAAGAGAAGGGAGAAGGGGAAGGGGGAGAGGAGAGGAGGAGGCAGGAGGGAAGCTGAGGGGGAAGGGGAGGAAACTGAGGAGGAGGAGAACCCCTACCACAGGCCTCCTTGTTTCCTTAGGGTTTAGCAGCTGGTGGAACAAAGCAAGAACAATGCCAGGGGCCTCTGTAGCTGTCCCTCAGAGACCACCTGCTCCCCCCTTCCCCCCTCTCTCTCTCTCTCTCCCTCTCTCTTCCTCTCTCTCTCTCTCTCT
Organism: Glis glis; assembly: GCA_004027185.1. NCBI lineage: Eukaryota > Metazoa > Chordata > Mammalia > Rodentia > Gliridae > Glis > Glis glis. The sequence goes on from PVJS01034821.1 coordinate 7,134, forward strand.
CTCTCTCTCTCTCTCTCTCTTTCTCTATGGATTCAACCCAGGGGCATTCTACCTCTGAGCTACATCCCCAGTCCTTTCTACTTTTTATCTTGAAACAGTGTCTGGCTAAGTAGCTGAGGGTCTCGCTAAGTTATTGAGGCTGGCGTTGAACCTGCAATCCTCCTGTTTCAGCCTCTCAAGTACTGGGATTACAGGTGTGCAGCCACAGCGCCGCCTGTGCTCTTGCGCACTGGAGGGGAGGCCCGGTGGAGCCGCGGCCTAGGGGAGGGCAGGCTTGAGGGTGACTTTGCTGGCAGATATTTCTGGAAGGCCGAGAAACTGGAGGCGGGGAGAACAAAAATCCTAGTCCTACTCCTGGCGATGCGTCCCTCGGACCCAAAGAAGGGCAGGTGGCCTTAACGCGCAGCCTTGGCCAGCTGCCACCTCCCTACAGCCCCCCATGGAAACTCAAGGAGCATGCCACAATCCAGGGCTGCTGGCCCTTCAGAGCCGTGCAGGCCCATGCCAGGGCTAGTGCCCTTGGCCGGTGCCCCTTCTGCCGGAGGTGGGTCTCCTGCTCAGAGAGGATACCAACGTGCATAGGAAGGTCGAGACTGTCCCCAGCCAGAGGCACAGAGCAAGAGGCAAAAGGAGACTCTTAACTGACCCTTATCTTTCCTGAATTGCTCTTTGAAATCAGCGTGCTCCTTGTAGGGAGGACCAAATGCAACACAGACTAGGCGCAAGTCTCCTGGGCGATGGCGGAGCCACATTGTGCAGGGGGAGGAGGGTCCTGCAAGCGCTTGGACCTGCGGCCTGGCCAACCGGTAGCTGAGTGACTCTATGCAACCTCCACTTCCCCAAGTGCAGCTCCATCAGGTCTCGGGGAGGTGGGCGAGGCACTGGGTGGCACCTCAGACACCCAGGGCATTACCACCTGTAAGGCTGAGAGTCAGGGGCGACAGATGGCTGGATTCCAGCAATTTTCCTCTCCAAGGATTTCCTCATCAGTAAAATTGGAAGGATAAGGTCACTACCTTCCAAAGAGGCTCGTAAAGAGGAGTTAAATAGAGCTGAGCGCAGTGGCATACTCCTGTGATCCCAGTACTTGGGAGGCTGAGACAGGAGGATCACAGATTCCAGGCCAGCCTCAGCAATTTAGCAAGACCCTCAGCAACTTAGTGAGACCCTGTTTAAAAAGTAACAAAGGCTGAGGGTGTAGCTCAGAGGTAGAATGTCTCTGGGTTCAATTCCCAGTACTGAGACAAAAAAAAAGCACGCTCTGCACAGTGAAAGCTCACCCAGTGTCAGCATTATCACCACAGTGGGACACTGTCACTGTCATTGCTGCTATCTATAGCAGAAGCGGAATGAAGACAGGGCTTTGCTGGGTAAGCAGAACCCTATCCACCCTCACAGTGGAATATTATTCAGCCTTGAAAATGAAGGACGCCAGCTCCAACATGAATGAACTCCAAAGATATTACACCGAGTGAAATAACCAGACACAAAAAGACATACACTGAGCCAGGCACTGGTCTACCCCTGTAATCCCAGTACTTGGGAGGGTAAGACAGGAGTATCACAGGTTCGAGGCTAGCCCGGGCAACTTAGTGAGACCCTGTTTCAAAATGAAAAATAAAAGGGGCTTGGAGGTAGAATGCCCCTGGGTTCAATCCCTAGTACCAAAAAACAAAACAAAAAAACCAGACACTGGTTCCACTCACAGAAGAACCCTTGAGCAGTCAAATCCATAGGGACAGGAAGTAGAATGGTGGCTACCAGGCTCCTCCACCTCTCCCTGGCTGAGCCTGGCCCATCACCTAGGGGTGGGGAGAATTCGCACTCTGCTCTGGGGAAGTGCCCATTATTATTATTATTATTATTATTAATTTTGGTACTGGGGATTGAACCCAGAGCATTCTACCTCTGAGCCACACCCCCAGCCCCATTTTATTTTTATTTTGAATGGGTTTCACTAAGTTACCGAGGGCCTATTAGGAGCCTCTGCACTGAGTCCTCCTCCCCCAGCCAACTGCAGAGAAGGGCGGCGGGCAGAGTCCCACCTGCGGACCAGCAGCAGCTGGTGAATCTGTACTAGGGACTCCAGCGGGAGGACCTCCGCAGACCCTTCATTAGTGCCAGAGGGACTCCCAGGGCGAGGAGCCAGGTCCCTCGCTGGCATCCCCCAGCTTGCACAGACCCTGGCTCAGGGTGGGGGGAGGGGTGCGGTGGCTCAAGCACCCCCCCCCCCCCGCAGACTGACCCGTCCAGAGCTTTGCATGTTAGGATTTTCCCATCTTTGTTGCAACCGTCAGCACAAGCTCAGCTCTCCTCACTCCGGTGCCAGGAGTCTCCTCCAGGGTAACCCAGGACCTCAGGATCCAGAGACACATTCCACATCTGGCACATCTGGGTCTGGGACCACTATGTGTAGGTAGGGAATGGGTGGGAAACAGGATCCCAAACATCTGAATTTCAGCCCAGTCTGCAGGATGTCTCTGGGGCGGAGAAGCTGAGGGGAATGAGGGAGACGCAGCTTTTCATGCTTGTTGGGGGGAGTGGCATTACACTTTTTAAATAATGTCTCATTAGCTCTTTTTTGGGGGGGTACTGGGGATTGAACCCAGGACATTCTACCTCTGAGCTACACCCCCAGCCCTTTTTAATTTTGTATTTTGAAACAAGGTCTAAGTTGCTGAGGCTGGCCTTGAACCTGCCATCCTGTCTCAGCCTCCCAAGTACTGGGATTACAGGCGAACACCACCATGCCCGGCTCCACACAGAACAGCCTGCTGCAGCTAAAACTCTCTGAGTCTCAATGGTAGTAAGGACATCGTGTGCATTTGGGACATCGGTCGGTCCACTCTCAGTCAGCATGGCATGGTCGTCTCAGCCTGGGGCACCCAGCTCACTGCAGCCAGCATGTGTGGGGTCCCTGCTCCCCACAGGCTGCCAGGCCTAATGTCCCGCCCCCTGGGAAAGGGCAGCGGAGATGTGCTGGGATAGTGACTCTGGTGTACAGGCCTGATGCTTCACCCATGCTGGGGCTCACAGCGGACACGCACCCAGCCCTGGAAGCTTCTCCACCCCCCTCAGGAGAGCTTTTGTTGTTCTGCTGGAAAAAGTGGATCAATGGGGCACCAGCCAAGCCACCTTCTAGAAGATGCTGGGCCTCCCCCCTTGGATGGGAAGAGGAGGTGCCACTCACGTGGCCTGGGGCAGGGACAGGACCAGGGCTGCCCGGCCTCCCAGGAGGGCACTGGTCCCATGTTGGAGACCCAGGCTGGGCGGTGGAGAGCTCTTCCAGTCGGGTCCTGGAAGGCCAGAGCGAGCTGCTCAGAGGCCCCACCCAGAGCATGTCCCAGCACAGGAGGAAGCATGAGCTTCCAGAAGGTGGACCAGGAAGCCCGGACAGAGCTGTGACATGGTCATGTGGGTGCTTCCTGTCAGCTCCCCTGAGAAGCTGGTGACCTCTGGAAAAGACACAACTGTTCTTGCTGAGGGTGTACATCAGTGTACATCAACCCCAGCGGTTTTTCAGCTTTCTGGCCTAGGGGCTCTGGCCTGCCCCTAGGCCTCTTGTCCTTCCAGCACAGCCAGTGCCTAGTGCTTCTGCATTCCCTTCCCACCTCCACTTTCTCCACCTGCAAAACTTCTACTCGTACATCAATACCCCAATCTCCCCACCCACCCACATCTACTCATCTGTCAGTTGCTTCCTCTCACTCCTGCAGCCCATGCATCAGCAGACCCTGAACCCTGCTGCTTCCCAGGCCCCTGCCATCATCTGGGGCCGACTGCCCACCTCTCTGGCTGATCTGCTTCCCTGACCCTTTCTACAGTTTACTCATGTTTCCTCTGCAAGCAAAGCACCAAAAACCCCGTGACCTTTGCACCCAGAGGAAAGCACGTCCCAGTGCTGGCCAGCGAGGCTCTCTAGCAATTGCCCAAGCCCCAGACTGGCCCCGGCAGCCACAGGCCCTGCAGGCCCCTACCTTGGACCATGGCTCCAACCCCCTCCCATCCATTCAGTCCCTGCCCTGCCACACACCCCACGCTCACAACACTCACTGGCAGGTCCTGCCTCACCTCCCTTCCAAGCTCTCCTGTCCTCCCATATCACTTCACTCCCTCTAGAATGCCGGTCCAGTGGGGTCTGTCTCGTGCCCCGTGCTCGCCAGGTCCCCAGCACCAGGAATCCTGCTGGCAGAGAGCCCATGTTTGAGAAATATTTGTGGCGTGGGCCCATGCTGCTCCTGCAGGCCCCAAGACCTTCTCCAGGCAGCATCCCCCAGAGGGACAAAAAGAATGACACTAAGGAACCAAAAGAATGACACTAGGGACAGTCAAAGGAGCAGGGGACGGGGCATTCGAATCGTGGAGATGAGGCGTGAACAGGCTCTGCAGAGCCGGGAGCAACGCAGGGTCTGGCACTTAGCGGGTGTCACAGGCCAAGGCACAAGTGACCCTGAGCAGAGCGGCACATGTGCTGGGGCTCCTGGGTCCTGCAGTGTGGAAGCCTCATCCCTAAGCTTCCAGAAGTGACCCCGGATCTCGCGCAATCTGTGGCTGCCGCGACGGGCTTTGCTGAGAGGCCGTGTTCCCAGGCTCAAGGGCGGCTGTGAAAAGTGTTGTTTTGCAGTTGCTTCAACATTGTGGACATTCATAAAATTAATTTGCCAAGTGAGGAGATAAATCCAATCTTGTGTTTCCATGGCAACGCCTCCCAGGCCGCTCACTGGGAGCGAGCCGGGGAATTTCAGCCTCGGGATTTTATGGGGAGCCAGCTCTCAGGGTCCAGCTGCCTCTAACGGCTCCAAATCGTGGAATGCGCAGCAGGAACACGAGCTGCTGAGACCTGCAGTTTCCCCCACCCAGCCCCTGCCCGAATCCTGATCCATTTTCCTGGAGCGCATGGGCTGAGACGCGAATTCTGATGAGGTCACGGAACAGCCGGGCAGCCCGTGCACCTCCCTGGCCCTGGCATGCCCGGACACAGGCTGCCCTCTCCTCCCAGGGAGACCAGCCAAGCGTGCACGCGTCTTGCCAGACACAGGGATAACTCCTGTTGTCCCGGCCGGGGAGAGGCCTGTGTCCCCATCTCAAGGGCTCCTCAGCCCAGGCAGCCTGGCCTGGGAATGTGCAGAGGGAGGCAGGACACAGAGCTCAGGCCCAGGGGCTGCAGGCTGGCAGCTACCACTGGCATCATATCTCTGTGTCTATGCCTCCCGAGGGGCGGTTCCGCTCCTGGCTGCTGAGCATGTTTTCCAAGAGCACTGGAGGTCAGGTGTCTGGAGCTGACAGCTCCAACAGCTCAGAGACAGCTGGTGTGAGCGCACAGAACTGGGAGATACGAGAGACGTATCTGCCTGGGGGTCCAGTCCCTGCAGAGCCCCTCCCCTGGAGATCGCGTAAGCTGGGGGTCTTGCCGCCCCACTCCCCTTCTCCTCCATTGCTTCCAATGCGCTGGCTCTGCAGTGAAGCTGGGCTCCGGCGGATTTACCCACACATGGTGGAAATCAGCTCCCCAAGCAATCGTGTCTTGTAGGTCAGGGCAAGGCACTTGCAGGCAGCCACTGCAAAGTCCCACTGGCCCTGCCCGCCTTTCTCCATCCAGCAGGAAGCCCTGGCAGAGGATAGGGTAGGAGAAAAGACGGGGTGAGGGGCTCTCCCCTCCAGCTCCCCAGGATGAGGCCTCACACAGAAGGTGTCTGTGACCTGCTAAGAGCAGTTTATAAAGCAACCTGCCTCAGAAATCCACACCAGGAGAAATGTCACAACTAAACCCAGCGTGAGGAGAGCCTGCCAGACAGGGACATCGCAGCCCCGCAGTGCAGTGCACACTGCCTCCAAGAAGACAGGAGGGCGGGACTGAGAGCAAACACAGACAACTCTGCGGGGCACGGGAGGACATCCCAGCCGTGGGAGCTGCCAGTGTGGCTGTGGCCAGCGGCCGCAGTAGTGAGTGGCGCTGGAAACTATCTCCTGCTGCGCATTTCAGTTCTGAGCATCTCCTGGCTCTGTGTACCTGAGGTTCCACGGTGACTTAAACGTGGCTGATCACAGAGGAGGAAGGGAAAAAACATCCACGTTGCCAAGGCAACTGCTTCAAATACATTTTGCAAGGCTGTGAGAACCGTGCTTTCCCCTCCGGTTCTTTTCTGTTCCAGAGACCAGGACAGTCGCTCCCTCACCCTCCACCCTGCCCCACAGTCGATGGGGCATTCTTGATAATACTGAGGTCCCCTGCCCAGAGGCAGGGACCGTCCCCATCACCCGGTCGCCTTCTTGGAGACCTCTTTATGCAGACAGAGCATCAGGAACTCCTGGAGGGCTGGCCCCTGTGCCACACCATCTCCTGGGATCCCGCTGGGGAGACAGCTATCCCTAGTCCCTGGTGCAGGCCACCCTGGGAGGCGACACAAGCAAGGGCCGCAGAGAGCACCACCAGGTTGAATCTCACAAGTCAACCACAGGGAGGGGGAGAGAGAGACACTGAAACAAGGAAGCAGTGCTCATAAAATCCACATTGTGCCAGGCATAGTGGCACACGTCTGTAATCCCAGGACTTGGGAGGCTGAGACAGGAGGATCACAGGCTTGAAATGAAATAGGGCTGGGAGTGTAGCTTGAAAGTAGAATGCCCCTGAGTTCCATCCCCAGCACCACACACAAAAATAAAAATAAATAAGTGAATAAATAAATAGGGCTGGGGTGTAGCTTGGAGGTAGCATGGCCCTAGGTTCAATCCCTAGTACCACACACACATTAAAAAAAAAAGTCCAGCCGGGCGTAGTGATGCGCGCTTATAATCCCAGTACTTGGGAGGTGGAGACCGGAGGATCCGGGTTCGCAGCCAGCCTCAGCTACTTAGTGAGGCCCTCCGCAACTTCGTGAGACCCGGTTTCAAAATAAAGGATAAAAAATAGGTCTGGGGTGTAGTTCGGAGGTAGAACGCCCCTGGGTTCAATCCCCGGTACCACAAAAAAAAAAAAAAGTCCACATTGTTCTTAGATGTGGAGTCCGAGATACAAGGAGTCCTGCACACCCTTGCTGCAGACCCACACATCCAGGGCAGAGGCCCTGGGAGGCAAGAGCCATCAGAAGCCGAGCTGCGTCCACCCCTGGGAGTCAGTCCTGCATCCTGGGCTGACGACCAGCCCCTCTGTTCCCTCCCTTGGTATAGACCTGGAGGGCTCTGCATGTTGGCACGGCCTCCACCCAGGATGTGGTCAGGTTCCACAATGAACCTACCCAACTGCTGGCACATCCTAAACCTCCCGACATTCAGATTAAGGATGTAGTCGGTATTGGGTGATGTCTGTCTTTGGTGCCAAGCTGACTTCCTCTGCGTTTTGTGGGGACACACTGACCTGTGCTGTCACACATTATTTTATTTTTTGGTACTGGGGATTGAACCTAGGAGCGATCTACCTCCAAGCTACACTCTCAGTCCTTATTTTTATTTTGAAATAGGGTCTTACTAAGTTGCTGAGGCTGGCCTATCAACCTGTGATCCTCCTGTCTCAGCCTCCCAAGTACTGGGTTTATAGGCAGCGCCATCACATCTGGCTATCACACACATTTGTATGCTTTTTCTACACATGGCAAGCTATAAGAGAGCTGGGGATGTAGCTCAGTGGTAGAGTACTTGCCTAGCATGTGGGAGACCAAGTTTGATTCTAGCACCACAAAAGAGAAAGAGAGAGGGGGTGGAGGGAGGCATAAGAGACCAAGGTTTTTATGAGCAATCTGGTTTTAAAATATCAACTAATTCAGCTAGGTGTGGTGGCACATGCCTATAATCCCAGGGTGCTTGGAAGGCTGAGACAGGAGGATCGCAGGTTCAAGGCCAGCCTTGGCAATTTAGTGAGACCCTGTTCAAAATAAAATAGAAGCTGGGCATGGTGGCGCATGCTTGTAATCCCAGTACTTGGGAGGCTGAGACAGGAGGATCTGGGTTTGCGGCCAGCCTCAGCTACTTAGTGAGGTCCTCCGCAACTTAGTGAGACCCTGTTTCAAAATAAAGAATAAAAAATAGGGCTTGGGTGTAGCTTGGAGGTAGAATGCCCCTGGGTTCAATCCCTGGTACCACCAATAAATAAATAAATAAATAAATAAATAAAATAATAAAAGAGGACTGAAGGTGTAGCTCAAAGGGAAAGCACCCCTGGGCTCAATTCCCACTACCAGAAAAATAAAATATCAACTAATTCAAATGTTTAGCCAAGCACCATGCAGGCCAGTACAGATTCACCTCTGGGCCGAGTTCAGCTGGAGAGCACCATGCTTCCTATTGGTGGATGTAAAGGAGGAAGATCTGCAGTTTGGCCCACTCTGCCCTCGTCCATGGCAGAGGGGCCTCTGGAGCTCCCTCCCTTGTCTGGGCAAGGGGAGGGACACTGTCCCATCTCCTGCTGCCCATGGGGCTAGGCGGGGCGGGGCTGGGCATTCTGTCTCAGCAGCTGCCTCAGATGGTGGCTGGGGCTGGATGGCCACCCCGGCTAGCTGTGGACGCTGGGCATTCAGGGCTGTCAACTGAGCTGTGTCATGGGCGCGTCCCAGAGCACAGCGGCTGGACCCCAAGAACAGGGCCCTGAGGACCGGGTTCCAAGGGGCTATGATGGAAGGGGCAGTCTTCACACGCACCTGTGATGTGGCCTGGACATCCCACCAGGCCATTCCTGCTGCATTCCATTGGTCAATTCTAGATTCAAAAGGAGGGCAAGTAACTTCAGTTTTCCATGGAAAATACAGCCAAAAATTGTTACTTTTTGGGGGGGTGTGCTAGGGATGGAACCTAAGGGCATTGTACCTCCAAACTACTCCCCAGCCCTTTTAATTTATTTATTGGTATTTTATTTATTTATTGGTACCATTTTTTTGGGGGGGAGGGTGCTAGAGATTGAACCCAGAGGCATTCTACCTCTGAGCTATACCTCCAGCCCTGTTTTATTTTTTATTTTGAAACAAGAGTCTCACTAAGTTGCTGAAGCTGGCCTCGAGCCTGCGATCCTCCAATCTCAGCCTCCCAGTCCTGGGATTAGAGGTGTGCAACACCAGGCCCAGCTGGGGCTCTCTCTAATAATTCAGATTTTGGGGTGAGAAGCTGATGGCTGAAGGGTCTTCCCCAAGCTGAGAACAAATCTTCATTTATTTATTTATTTATTTATTGCAGTACTGAGGATTGAACCCAGGGGCATTCTACCTCCAAGTTACATCCCCAGCCCTATTTTTATTCTTTATTTTGAAACAGGGTTTCACTAAGTTGCAGAGGGCCTCACTAAGTAGCTGAGGCTGGCCATGAACCTGTGATCCTCCGGTCTCAGCCTCTTAAGTACTGGGATTACAAGCGTGCGCCACCACACCTGGCTTAAATCTTCATCTATTAACTGGAAGAGGTTGGGCCCCTATAGATACCCAGAACGGTGTCATGCCAAATGCAGAGACGCAGAAGACAGACAACTTGTGGAGCTGGGGGGACAGGAGATGACTTTGCGGTAAGAGGACAGTGAACAAAGAGGCGCAGAAACCCTCATCGTCGAGGGCTGTCCACACAGCTCATGCAGGGGCTGGGGAAGCCTTTGCACACTTCTGGTGGGGACACCATCCCGGGGTCCTCTGCGTTCCACGAGATTGAGCAGCACAGGTGACATTCTGCAGGGCCGTCCTCAAGATGCACGCCGACCCCAGACTCCCCTTGCACACTGGCACCCCTGAACACCCTGGCATGACGGACTCGGCAAAGTCCCCAGCACCAGGCCTGCCTGCATAGGGCTCCCAGGTTTCGGGGGGGAGCGGGGTGTGAGCCTGTGGCATCCGGGCTGGGTGCCGGGGGGTGAGACCGTGGGCACACTTCCCTCTCCCAGCTGCGACCGGAGGCCGCCTTCGACACTGACCAGAGCCATAATTTGCTTTGCCTGTGGTTTCATGCTTTCCTCCTCTCTTCTTTTTAAAGAAACCTTGTTGTTGAATGCGTCTCCTACCCCGAGGATAGGAGCAACGCCTGGGGACTGTCCTGCCAGGGAGTCTTCCAGAGCATTCCCGAAGCCTTTCGTGGACTTGGACTGCAGGCCAGCTTTGCCCCTGCGAGCAGAGCAGGAGGACCCCACATCCACACCAAGCTCCAGGAGGCCAGTGCCCCTGTGGAGACCCGGCCTGGGGCTGAGCTCCAGGGAAGGAAAAGGCTCCTGTGGCTTCCATGGGATTACGGTTTTTTCTCCTGCTCCACTCTGCAGTCTTCTAGATATTTCCTGAGTGGAAGACCACAGTGCAAAGGTCCAGGGGCAGGGAAGAGACTTTTTTGGGGAAGGTACCAGAGGTTTTCTACCTTTGGGCTACACCCCCAGCCCTATTTTATTTTTTATCTTGTTTTAAAACAGGGTCTTGTTAAGTTGCTGAGGCTGACCTCGAACCTGTGATCCTCCTGTCTTGGCCTCCCAACTGCTAGGATTACAGGAGTGGGCCACCAGCTGGCTGAGAAGAGACCTTTAATCGGGCCCTGGTGGGGTTGTTGAGCATTCCCAAGGCCCGGAGCTGGGACGAGGTCTTACTCAGGTGGTACCCGTGTCTCACATCTGTGTCACATGTGGTGGGCCCTGCTTTGTGGTCTCTCACAGAGAGGGAGATTGTCACACGCAGATATTGAGTCTGCTTTTTTTTTTTCATACTGGGGATTGAACCCAGGGGCATTCTACCTCTGAGCTACACTCCCAACCCCTCTGATTTTTAAACAGGGTCTCACTAAATTGCTGAGGCTAGCCTTGAACCTGTGAGGTAGCACTATTTAATCCCCCGTTTTTTTTTTTTTTTTGTGGTACTGGGGATGGAACCCAGGGGCATTCTACCTCTGAGCTATACCCCCAGCCTATTTTATTCTTTATTTTGAAACAGGGTCTCACTAAGTTGCAGAGGGCCTTACAAGTTGCTGAGGCTGGCCTTGAACCTGAGATCCTCCTGTCTCAGCCTCTCAAGTACTGGGATTACAAGCATGAGCCACCATGCCCGGCTTAATCCCTCTTTTTTAAGACCTGCATATTGAGTGAAAGAGAAACCCCCTCTCTCCACATGTAACCCCCACTTATAGCTCCACAGTTCTCTTGACTTTGTTCTATTTTTCAATTAAGGAGAGAGTGGCTCTTTTGTAAATTTTAGGATATCGTTTTTATTGTATAAAATTATGACTATCAGTTCATTCTCTTCTATGAGAAAGAACAAAAATGCAGTATCATTGATGGTCAGCCATTGTGGCCTGGCTGCTGTGCACTGTTTGCTGTTTTGTTTTGTTTTTGTGGTACTGGGGATTGAACCCAGGAGCATTCTACCTTCAAGCTACACCCTAGCCCATTCTATTTTTTTGAAACAGGGTCTCACTAAGTTGCTGAGGCTGCCCTTGAACTTGCGATCCTCCTGTTTCAGCCTCTCAAGTACTGGGATTACAGGTGCATGCCACCACGCCCAGCCAGATACGGAGTACTTTAATTGAACCAACAGCAATTTCGCTTCTGCTTATGTTGTTATTTCAAATCAAGAACGTGGCTCCTGAGTTTGATTCTGTTAGCCAAACATCCACCAAACTGAGCTCTCTGCTCATTGCCATCTCCTGTCAACAGCCCCACAACAAAGATGGGACTTGGCTGTGCAAACCCTGCCACACAGAAGCCCTACTTTTCCCAGTGGCAAGACAGAGGGCTGAGGAGTGGGCTTGGAAAGGATACACACATGGGATTCTTCTTGCCAGTAAGGACCTGGAGAGCAGGAAAGGGCCCCGGAGGCACCGTCCATTCCAGCAGGGGCTAGGGCTGCCTCCCAGGGAGGCTCGAAGCCCTTGGATGGACGCACTGGCCAGCTCTGGCCGGCTCACCCCATATTAGTCAACAGGGAGAGGGATCCCCCTGCAGGTTACAGCCACCTCTCACTCAAGAGCTGGCATTCCCGAGCAGAAATATACACAGAAGTGGCTCAGTTCCACAGACCCCTTCCCAGCAGCGCACTCCTTAGGAGACAGACTCGAGGTGGTCGTCATGGGTTACACCCCCCCAGGCCCCAGGGGATTCATGGAACTAGCTGCCCCCTGCCCTGGTGGGTGACAGTAATAATTACTTGAACAGTTCAAGTGGAGAAACCCAGCGCTGCCCTCTTTTAATTCATTTTGTGATCATTGTAGATTCATATGCAGTTGTAAGAAATAATGTAGAGACAGTCAGGATGCCCGGCAGCTCCCCCAGGGGCCAAGTGTTACAAAACTGTACACAGAGTGCCCGGCACATCTGGGTTCTGACAAGAACACACTCCACCCATCCCACTCCGGCTTTCCCTCTGCCTGCACTGCATGTGTTTTATGCAATGTTGTCACACGTTAACCCACTACCTTTTCTCTCTCTCTCTCTCTCTCTCTCTCTCTCTGTGTGTGTGTGTGTGTGTGTGTGTGTGTGTATGAGAGAGAGATACTGGTGATTGAACCCAGGGGCATTCCACCATTGAACTACACCCAGCCCTTTTATTTTTTATTTTAAGACAGGGTTTCATTAAGTTGCCCAGGCCGGTCTGGAACCTGCAATCCTCCTTAGGAATACAGGCATGCGCCACCATGCCTAGCTCAACCACCATTTGTAAGAGACACTTTGTTTTTATATCTTTTTTTTTTTTTTTTTTGGTACTGGGGATTGAGCCCAGAGACATTCTACCTTGGAGCCAAACCCTCAGCTCTATTCAAACAGGGTCTCACTAGGTTGCTGAGAGTCTTGCTAAGTTGCAAAGGCTGGCCTCAAACCTTCGATCCTCCTGTCTCAGCCTCCCAAGTACTGGGATTACAGGCATGTGCCATGACACCGGACTTAGAGAGACCCCTTGGATGTTGAGGAGGAGCAGATGCATCAGAGGCAGGTGTGAGAGGCCATTATCCCATGGCCCCACAAGGCCATTCATGTGGGGAGGACGTGTGGGTCAGAGCAGGTGAGACGGAGCAGAGGGGAGCCCCCACCGCGCTCCCATGGGCCCGCATCATCTGCAGAGCCCTGGAGCAGACTCACCTCCGTGATGATGTAGAAGTCGTCCCCTGGCTCTCCTTGAACAACGATCTTCTCTCCGTCTTCAAACTGCACAGGCTCCAGGGCATCGGCCACGGTCAGGCGCTCCCACTTCTCCAGGGACTCTGAGGAGGAGGGCCGGGGTCAGGCTGGTGCGGGCACCTGGCTGCAGTGAGGCCACAGCGGCCCCTCTGCTCCGGATGCAGCCTCAGAAAAGCCCCGCGGCCAGCTCCTCAGAGGTGAGCTGTGTCCGACAGGCAAAAGAACAGCACAGAACATAACAAAGGCCACCAAAGGCCAGCATCCGACTCTTCTGTGCTGGGGGCCGGAACATTTTAACGTTAGGTTGGGCTCAAAAGCCACCTTCCTTGGGGAGATAAAGTTTGAAAACACTCATTGCAGATCACATGATATAATAGGCACTAAATACTGAGTCTGTGTTAAGTTAGTGTGGAAATACTTTTACTTACCTCCAAAAGAATAGGGCTGCCTCTAGTTTTGCAAGCAATGGAGTCAGACAGCTGAGCTCTACAGCTGCTAAGGGGCTTAGAATAATTCAGAATGGTCGAAGCAATTGCCCCTTCAAAAGCAGCATGGTTCGTCCTGGCTAACCAGGAACCCCGGCGCTGAGCGGAGGCTTTGATGTCAAGGCAGAGCACACCTGCCACTGTTTTAGCCAAAATGCTTAATTCTGATGCCCAGTTTACCATTATTAGTAGTAGTAGTACTATGGATTGACTCCAGGGGCATTCTGTCTCTGACCTACACTCCCAACCCTTTACTTATTTTTTAAATTTTGAAACAGGGTCTTGCTAAGTTGCTGAGGGTTAGTTAAGTTGCTGAGGCTGACCTCAAACCTGCAATCCTCCTGTCTCAGCCTCCCAATTCCTGGGATTATAGTGTGTGCCACCACACCCTGCCACATTTATCTTTAAATGCTTGCAAAGTGGAGAGCTCTTTCCATCCTCTTACTCCTTCCTTCCCTACATTATCCATCCCTAACCCCCAGGAAGGAAGAAAAAATAACGTGAGGCTTTTTAAAGAAAATGATCTCCAGGCATGGTGGCGCACGCTTGTAATCCCAGTACTTTGGGAGGCGGAGACTGGAGGATCCGGGTTCGTGGCCAGCCTCAGCTCTCTCTCTCTCTCTCTCCCTCTCTCTCTCCCTCTCTCTCTCTCTCTCTCTCTCTCTCTCTCTACCTAGTGAGG